>CAJUYH010001659.1:0-46888 GCA_910591685.1 Galerucella tenella
GGGACTAACGATAAATAAGCGCAAGGTCACAATATATATATATATATATATAGATATACATAAAAAAATGTAATGGACGGTATTTTTAGCATTGGTTTGACTCTCTCGCTTGCAATGAATATATATATATATCTATACTTTATATACGTTGTGTAAATACGGCGATCGATGTTTCGCCTCTTGTCGTGAAATGAATAAAAGATGCAGCAGCAGCCACTGAGACATCAGCATTACTCATTAACTATCTATATATGTGGATAGGAATATATATATATATATACGCACATATAATATATATTCTTCGAATCCCATCGAGCAAAATTCATGTGGGGAAACATGAAACGATTTTTATATATGGATGGGTATATATGAAGTTCAAAAGTGAGTCGAGAAGAATAAACTAAGAGCCAACGGCGGTAGAACCAGAAGCGCACGTGAGTGACACTGAGCGAACAGTCAATGAATGAACAAGGCATTCATATACCTACATATAAATTAGTTTCACATGTATATATATTTATTTCTTTTTCAATTGATTTTTCGTGTTGTAACATTATTGGATGGTTAGATAATGTAAATTCTTAAGCTATATAAATTTTCATTTATCATAAAAATGTATTACACTTTTAAATTGTTATTGTGAATGGATGACTGGATGTGTGTTTGACGAACGTGCGCGTCTTTAAATCAACCCTTCAATAATATAACTCCGTTGGTGACGTTATTTTGTAGGAAATTAGTTACGTGATGTTCATAACAGATGAGAATCGCGTATGTGTTTGTATGTGTTTGTGCATGCGATGGTCAACTGAAGGTGTTGAACGTCCTTTGGAAGCTGCCGAGGCTATACATTTGCCTCTTTTGTTAGTGCGACTGATCGTCAAGCGATTGCTATACGTTGAGTATATACGATGATGATAGCGCGATATCGCGTTGATAACGATGGTGGGAAAGGGACACGTGAGAGAATTCAGTCTAACATATACATTCGTTGTTTAAAATATATGTGTGCGTGAGGAGATTCGCCACAAGATGAATCACAGGTTCATTAAATTATTTTTACCTGTACGTTATTATTATTTTGTCTTGCAAATTATTGAATAGCACTAGAACATAATTTTGACCGACGAAAAAACCTGAAGATATTTCACCTTGCGATATCTGTCTCCTTGTATATCACCGTATATCACCGTGGTGATATGGTAACTTGATGGCAGAGAAATGCATATACATCGAACTCTTTAGATACGTTATACTGGTTGCAATGGAGCATAAAGTATTTTCAGAACCACCGTAAAATATGTGATATCATCTTCGTGTGGCCAATCGCCAGTTGGGGGCTTTGTCTCCGCCATGAGAGTTGTGTAGTCGCATTGTTTCCGTCGTGCCTTTATCTCGGTCACCAAACATCAATATACTTGCATACACACAAACAACCACCTATAGTCGTAATATATAGTGGCGGCACATCATGATGAAACTTGTTATTGATTTTCAAAAATTGTTTGTTCTTATATTGATGAATTGGAAATTCAACTGAATTGTATGATACTGAACAAACGTCATTTTTTTTTTGTTGATTTGCGCATTTCCAATGATGAAAGAAGAGGTATTCTATCTATTTAAGATTTTGTATCCAAAGTTTTTCATGAATACGTTAGAGCATCTATACTCTGCAAAAACGTGTTGGGCACGCGATCACCACAACGCTGAGATATTTAAAAGTTAAATTTCTGGACGCCCGGAAAGTTTGAGGAGACGTTCGCCATTTGTAATGGCGAACGTCTTTCCTTTCTTGATTGTTTTTTTATTTCTATCTTCATTTTCTTCATCCAACATACGTATACATCCTTAGTATCTTTCTTTTTCCATATACACTCGCGAGCGTTTATATCGGATGAATAAGCGCATCCGTTGAGGACATCATGAGGACACCGCCTTGGTATGCAAATATATCGCGAAAAAAATCCTCCACCTAAAGTTAATATTTATAATATGGATATATGTGCATGTATATTAGGTATATACATAAACAACAAACACGTACGCCACTACTCGCCTTTACTGTTGTACGTCGTATAAACAATTAATCACTCGCCTGTGTGCAACAAAAGGCGCACGCGCATCACTCTCGCTTCCCCTAGCTACTATATATCCGTATACGCAGGCGCGTTCGGTGTGGTGCGCTCGCACAATTTGTTATCGTTGACAGGACCTTAAAGCGATGCGAATGCATGTGGTTGCGACGATACGTTTTTTCTTCACTTCCTTCGTCGTCGCAGCTCAACAATCGATAAATATGTATATATGTTTTTCGAAAAGTAAATCAACGAAATGTAGCAGTGAGTCCGCGTGCGAGCACATGATATTACCAAAACTTATTCGCGTATGTATAGGCGCGCTCCATACTCGACTACCCATTCGCTCTCGCTCTTTTGTCTTGCTCAATTACGCGCTCGTATGCGCGAGCATCCAGTGTGCTGCCTACTCGTCTGAATAAGATGACAATACAAAAGAAAATAAATAAATAAAGAAGAAAAAACAACTTATACGATTGCTCACCGGTTTATGTATAATATCGCAATACTACTTCGATATTTAAAGATGCCGCAGATCGATAGCATCGCAAGAAACGACCCGAATCTTTTTATATTTCTTATTTGCTACTTATTCTTTTTCTTCTTCCAGTTTTTCTACGTGCCAGGCAGCGGCTGGCTCAATATATACCGGTAGAGTCAACTCACTTTTTTTTTTCGTTATTTATTTTTGTTTTTGAAAGATAAAAGGGGTGTGGTGAGAAGTGACCCGGACATGCTTCTCAAATTGGCTACTACATCGTTGTCGGTGCGTGCGTGCGTATCATATGTGCTGCAATTTCCACATTTCTATTAACCTCGTGTGCGCGAACAAAATCCACAAAAAAGTGTTTAGAGATTAGAAATAATGGTTTATGTTCGTCATAATTTCGTCAAATGTCATAGTAAATATATACAGGGTGACTGAAAAGTCTCGCACCAAGGGATTATCTTTGAAACGGATAATTTGCTATCTGCAATTGATAATTGAAACGGATGACATTTGCTTTAAAATATGCAGAATAAAATAACATTCATCGTCCTAAAATTTAATAACTTTCCCTTTATCCGTTTCAAAGATAATCTGTTGGTGCGAGACTTTTCAGCCACCCTGTATATTGGAGACGACAAAATGTGTCTGAAAATAAATTTGACAATACGCTACATGAATAATTGACCGTATTTTCAAGGCATATGTATGTGAATACGATTTTTTATATTGTGTTATCGTCGTCTTAATTTCATTTTACTTTTTTCGTATTCTTATTTTTCATTTGTGTCAAAGAAACTTCAGTAAAGTTGTAAAAAAATATCCGGGTGAATTCTTGACCCACACAATGCGATTTTATCATGGGTACAATATATACACAAGTCGACACGACGGATATACGAGTATATGTATATGAGAGATATAATAATTCTTATATGGAATAAAAGATGTGCAGGGTTGAGGACTAGAATGGAATTTGATGTAACAGATTGTGTCCAAGCTATTTTCTAGACATGGTGCCGTCGTATAAAAAAATGATTAGGATAACTGATTACATTTCTCCATTCTTCGATTTTTTATTCTCGTATTGTTATTATTTTTTTTTTTATTAGTACTGATATGGCTTGGTATATTTTATATTCTATACCGTTTGACTTTTTGGGATCTAGTACTGAATTGTAGTTTGTAAGAATTTATTCACACGGTTTATAATACAGATTATAATATATAATACTGATAGATGAGTTGGCGAAACATTTAATGAGAGGGGAAGTGTTATGGGTTATGAGAGGGAAGGAGTAGTCTCTGGGAAAGAGAAGAGGCGAGTAGGGGGTTATAAGGTAACCAGGCATTCAGGATTCATTAAAACCACTTTCATTTTCAGCGCAGCATGACGTCACACATCCATCGAGGCATGGGGGAAGATCCGTCATTAAAGAATTTACATACGCCAATCATTCAATGCCGAGAGAATGATCGTTTCTTATATTCTTTCTTCGTTTATTTCTTTATTCTTTCTATTTTTTTCATTCTTGCTCTGCGCGGATTTGCATATCATTTTATTTCAGTGAGTCTTGGGCCCCCTCGTCATGTGTCAGAGAGAGGACCATTGATAAAATAAAAATGTATATCCATAAGTAAGTAAATATTTTTTAGTGAACGCATAAATTGTGCAATCTAATTTTCAATGCAACCATATTTCCCCCTTTTTTTTTCATTCATTTGTATTTATTAGATTGGGTGATATGTCATACATACGAATTACCAATTTTCTATTCATATTTAGATACATATATATATATTATGATTTTACTTATTGATGCAATCGTCTTTTATCTCGATAGTGAACATGAAGAATTTCACCGCAAATTTTGCTTTATCCAGTTAATATAATATTGAGCAAAACAGTCGTGTTCGGAAATGTGGACAAAGTATACGTACATATATATATATATATATATATATATGTCGAATAATATAAAGAACTGGTTGCTAAAACTGTCTCGCACATCCTGTTGCAGAAGTTGAAAGAAACTCCGGACGGTCTCTGATCCGATCTTTCATCGTTGAATGCCTTGTCAATTGTTTTGTATTATGCAAGAATCTCGCTTGCAAAAAATATCCAATTGCAGTATGAAAACATTAAATGAGTGCTTAGTATTCTGTACATATAAACGAGTTGGTATACATATGTAAAAGCACGTTGTAAATAATTCTTATTTTTGTTTTTATTGATAAGTAATAAATTCAAACAAAAAATTCTTGTCATACTTATATTAAACATGCGTGACAAAACGATTTTTCTATGTATAATTATACACACATTACTAATGTATTTTAATCAAAAGGTACTTTGATACAGCAGCTGAATGAATGTCACATACATGTAAGAACATATATCCAAGTTTATATACGTATTATATATGATCCGCATTTATGCATTCCCCTTTGAGATATTGCCAGATAGATCATCTGCCTTGGCGCGCATACGCGTCATTATCTCTTGGCTGACCCCTTGGACCCGAACGCGATCCTTTCTGCATGAGCAAAGTACGTAATTTACGGGTCTCGCGTTTCTCTCTCGATCCCAACCATCGGGCGATTTACTGCGACTGAGGTGCCCTGAGGTCACCCCTAGCAGGGGTTCCACCGCCGATGTGTGCTGCTGCTGCTGCATAGCTGCTGCTGCTGCCCATTCGCCACATCTTTTTACGACTACGATGATGACGATAGTATACATATAACGGCGTGGAATTTTCGGCGACTTGTAAAATTATTTTCTACGAGCCATATTGACTTTAAATATATACATATTAGATAAGGATTTAATACATACTTATCATGGCCCGTTGACTATTAATATTGAGTAATTTGATATTTCAATAGGTGGGTTGAAACAAAAGAGATATTTTATGTTGTTCGATATTTTTGTGAAAACTGAAGAATTAGGTTTTTGGTCAATTTTCTCATTTCACCAATTGACCGGTACCTCATTTTGTCGTGTATAATCATTGTTAGGATTCACCGGGTCGAGGACCATAACACGAGAATACACGCGCGAGAGTAAAGGACAAGCGTGAGCACTGCGACCGCTGTGTGTGTGGCGACTGGCATAAAGTGAACGAGAAGAAGAGATATAAAAGGGATATCTCGAGAGAGTGAAAGAAAAGAATATATAGTATACACGGTATAGAAGTAAAGTGGGAGAGGAGAGTACGACTTTCGTATAGATGTATATACATGAAGCCCTCCGGGGTCTCGCCACATCCCCACTGCATGCGTACGTACACTACAATCGTGGTCGGCAGGTGGCCCCGTCTTTCTGGTATGGGCTGCGACTAACTCTCCATGGACGAGAATCTCGACAGACACGCGTGTGCCACGAGATGGAAACGTAGATTGTGCTCTGTTCACCTCCACCATTCCCTTCTTCCTCATTGCCATCTTTGGTCTCAACCACCTTCTTCGCGTTTGCGTCGCGTTGTGCCCGCACATCTTTCCCGCTTCTTCCTATCTACAGCTTCTTTTATTCACTACAACATCCTTCTTCGTTCGCGTTCCTAATATATATATATATATATATATATATATATATATATATATATATTTATATATACGGGCGTACATTCATTCTACGGTGTACCGTGCTGCGCGCATCACGTTACTGCGTTTCTCTTTCTTTATACTTGTCATCAATTTTTATATACCTTTTATTCTGAAGCCGTAATGTCTCCCAAATCATTTTCTCATGTTTTTTTTTGACTTGTCTTTTCGTCGCGCGTAATCCCATATATATTTTTTTGAATTTACTTTCTTCTATCGGTTTCAATCAGTCTACTTGTGTTTGCATTCACAGTTGTATGGATCGGCTCATGAAAAAAATATTTATCGATGCCATTTTTTACCATTCGAGTCTTCAAATGAAATAAACACGAAGGAAAAAAAAACAATGAAGAAATAAAATATATTTATATGTGGTGTTTTGGAGAATTCACAAGGATCCATTGTTCTTTCATTTTGGTTTATTACTGTACATGTGATCCTTACTAGTCAGGTGTGCGCGCGGGGCCAGTCAAATTCGTATGTACTCAGATGTTTTATATTTCTCCCTTAAGCATTTTTTTTCGATTTTTTTTCTTGTGTACTAAAGTTGGTTAACTGCATATGCTTTGCATGTGTTTCATTTTCATTTTGATATTATTGTTCTGTAAGTAATATGGGCATTATATTTTTTAAATATTCTATATGTTATCTCGATTTGATTGCAATTTGATTCGATTCATAGAAATTGTTGATTTGCTTTATATCCATACATTTATCAACTCAACTCGACTTATTTTTATGATTATTACAGATATTACAGAACATTTTCGTAAGGGAAGATGAATATGTTTTAATATTTATATGTATAACCCATTGACTATTCACTTTCCCCTTGTATTTTACTCTGTTGGGTTTTATGTCGTTCTCTGACATTTCTCCCTCCTGGGACAGGAAATCTTTGTGGCTTCCTGTCCATGCATAAGCTCGGCACTCTCATTGACAGATAATATGCATTTCCGTTAGTCATGTGCTATATTGACCGACAACACTTGTTATTGGTGTATTGGTCAATTGGATGGAAGTGTCTGGCGGTGCAAAAAAATTGACAAGACAGCGTCTAGACACGTTTAATATGATGGTATATTCGATTTCATTAGTTAGTTGCGATGATATATATCAACGTTAAGTATCAACTGAAGATACGAATATTAAAAAAATATATCTATATACAAGTGAAACCAATTTTTCTTCTAATTCACAAATATTTATAGGGTAGGGATAATAATTTTGGATCTGATATATATTTGATCTTCAATGAAATTCGGACAAGATGAAGAAAATAGTTTAGATCAAATAAACTTCATCTCAACAAGATAAATATTGTTAACCGCCAATATTCCACCCCGTCGCGCCAGGATGATCTCAATTAAACGGGTTTATATCCAAATCATCAGGGAGTCTGAAAAATATTGCACGCGGTCGGATGGACAACGAAATTGAATAAGAAATCGGATGACCGGATACATTATAAATATATACAAAAGCAATTATCATTCAAGTGTGTGGATTGCATCATGATGTTGCGAAAAATAGGAATTAGTAAACCTGTCCTGCGGATATATTGAAATTTGTAGACGTCATATGTAAATATGAACTTTATTTGATAATTCGACAGAGAATCAAAGAGTATTTGCGTGTAGATTTTGCTTTATGAATTGACATTACTTGATATATCGCATAAAATATGGTAAAAAAAGAATACAAGAAATAGTGACACATTAAGTATATATAAACTAGTTGACTAACTAACCGAGAAAACTATGTATTTTAATGAAAAAAATATGAATAGAAAAATTTTTGTACGTTCGTCAATGGCCACTATATCACCATTATAAAATAAGAAAATCGTGTAAATTCAAATAATTATGAGTGAAATTCCGTTATTATTTTATTCGAATATTTTAATACTGTCATGAGATTTTAGAGGATAAGACAAAAAACTGTGAACAGCATGTGATGCTGCCAATCATATATGAGAACAGGCGTTTTATATTCAACGTTATACGACCGTTTACGTTTAGAACAAATGGGAAAAAAGAGAAAAAAAAGAACTAAATAAAATACGAACAATTGTTTATATATTGGTCACCATCAGCTTAACCACGTGTTCGTTACACTTGTCACAAAAAAATAAAATAATATACACAAATTTATATAAGAGTGATGGCGTATCCAAACAAGAACTGACTCAATTGGGGTTGAAATTGATTTGAATATACTTGTCATTTATCAAATGTGAAATTACCCGGTAGCTGAGCTATCCGGTATAAAACACGTTCTTCGAGTGGGGCCTAACTTGCGCTTCATCGCTTTTTTTTTTATTTTTACACACACCCCTAAAACGTGAATATATAAAATAGTGAGGAAGAAAATAATACAGCGAGGATCTATATAGTTTATCATCTTAAAATATATTTTCACATGAATTCATTATACACTTGCGCTGAGTGAAATGAAATATTACAAAACCTCACCTGGTCGATACCTAGTATGCATCAAAATGCTATGCCAAGGGTTCATATTCATCTTACCACTGCTGAAAACTAGCTAGAGAGGGTCGAGTACAACACACTACAATTGAACCAGTTTCTAAATGGCTTTATTATGAAGTGTCACCGCTCAAGTATTATCATTGTTTATGTTTCGTACGATTACGGTATATACCGGATCGAACACTTAAACCAAAGTGAATTATATTGTAATTTACACTCTCAATAAATTGTAAGTAAGTAGTTTCACCAGTTTTTGAAAACAGAATTCATTCATACAGAATTCTCATACTTATTTATATTTATTTTTCACTGTATTTATTATTTTCTTCCTACTTTAAATAACAGAAGAAAAAACGCTGTTGAAGAAGTAGCAATTAACCGTCGGCCTATCGGACATTGTCACGAAAGTATACAGTCATTGTTTCACTGCCTTAAGTTTATGCACATGTGTACGGGTGTTTGTCAGCGTGGGTCTAAAACAAACAGGAGGATCAATTCGTTTTCAGTTAGAGTGAAAGAAGGAAGGCAAGACTTTGAAAGAGACTATGAAGTAGCCCCCCAGCTAATGCACTTAAAGTGTTGTTCCATTCTACTTGAGCGATGTAGGCGTCAGAGACATTAACGAATCTCTCTCATTTTCGTGGTTGGGATATATTCAAGATGGTGATTGAAAGTCTTTTCGTGTATATAATCTTGACTAGAATAAATTACGTCATCAGTAAGGATATCAGATATCTTTATATATGTATAGAGATACCTACATATATACAATTATCTATAGAGCATATATAAATGATATAAGAGTAATATTGATCTTAAATTCAATAAGTGTTTCTATAGAATTAAATAAATATATTTATAAATTCTGTTTTATATGGAGAAATGTATTTAGATGGAAAAAAAATATTCTTCATTGTTTGTGGTGGCTAACGATGAGCTGCATGAGTACTATAGAATAACTCGATTGCAATAAAATATATATATGTTGAGGAAGTAGTATATATATGTATATATGAATGAATAAAAGTTCGTGAACATAAGAAAAAGTGAGATTCACTCTGGTTCGGGTTTTTGGCATATAAACAAACAGAATTTATTTCATATATTGCTTTTACTGCTGTGTAGATAGACTACAAATGTAACTGAACCGAATTCTTTGATCAACGTTTGTTATTCAACTGAGAATACTTGGGTCCAAATTTATATTGTGCAATTTATGAAGATCCATGCATAGGACATACATACATACTTATAGGTTGTATGTTTTGCTCGATTTGTTTTTTCGGAAAATTTCACTGTTGTATAGTTGCATATTTACATGAGGTCAGATTTCATTTCACGGTATGACGGCACTTATTTTTCGCAATGTGTATTATAATAAATGGATTCCTTTTCGTTGTATAGGCTAATGAGAATTAATTGTTTATTATTGCTATTTAGCGAACAGGAAAAGGGGGTCGAAATGAAATGAGCTATCTTTGTTAGAGATGTATATACCATGCAGAAGTAAACTCACACACGTCAGAGGTATATGTTGATGAAGGCTGTTAACACTAACCTGCACTATATGCGTGTGAATATCAGTATGTAATCTACAAGTGATAGAGCTTTCAATAATTAACTAATCGTTTTACCTTATATTTTGTCTCAAATAAATGTGCGTGTTCGAGCTTTTGTATGAGATGTGTTGAAAATACTTTCGATACAATATACTCATCCCCATATAATTGAAAATAAAATTGAAAATATAGTATATATGAATATACGAGTATATTGTGCAACTATACTACTGTTTATTATTATCGATATTATTTGTTATCACCATAATATACAATTTTATTTATTTAGTTAACCTGATAAAATAACCATTCTACTTTCAATTTAATGTGGTCGTATAGATATAAATAGAATTCCATTTAAATAACATAACCTTTGCAAAATGAAAATAGTATACATGAAGTAAAGAAATTTATTTTCTCGTTACATCGGAAAAATAACAAACATATATATTATATATGAATATATAAATACAATCATGTTATATTTTCTCAATAATTACAAATTCGAATGGGATTATTTGAATTGCAAAATAATGGCATTGGTGCAACTGTTAATGGTACATATTATCAATTATATGAGAGCGTAAAAGCCAACGACAATTCTTATCTTGTTCAATAAGCCATGTGTATATGCTTGGTTGTAATTATATATGAATTTCCACATGTATATTCATACATGTGGAAAATTACGATTGGAAGACATACTAACATGTCGTTTGCATTATAATTGCATCATAAGTTAAATGCATGGATTGCACCATGTGCGTTTCGGTCAAGGAATCTCGAATAATTTTTTTCTGTTGATTTTTGAAGTTTCAAGTTTTGAAGTTTTACTTTTGTTTTTGTTTTTATATTTCATTATTTTTTTTTCGGTGTTCGTTCCATTATAAAACATAATGTACACTCTCCAATTGCTTTGAAAATACTGATGAGACTTATATGATATTTAAATTTTATTATACATTTTTTTTTTATTCAACTTCTTTGAGGTGATGACGAGAAAAATATTTTTTTTACTCAACCTAAGTTTTTCTGATCCATCCGTTGAAGGCTAACCTGTAATTGATACGAAACCGTGTCGAAATAACCATGGATTGTATTATTATTGTAATTATTCAGTTTCAGTTTGTTGCATTGAATGGATATGCATCTTGAGTTCAAGAGATTTAATCATATCAAATTTATATAAGTCTCATGGAAAATTTGAGCACAACAGATATAAGTTTTGGCATAAACTATCGAGTGCGACATAATCATGGTCGTTTTTGTATACAAAATGGCATTTCTTTGAAGTATTGGAAAACACTGCACATGCCTCTAGGAATATATAATATATACACTCACACATCATATACATAATGAGGTGTGATTGCACTTTCGAATAGTCGTTGAAGTGTTGCGAAAATATATGCGACCTATAATGGATATCACTAAATTGTCGCTGGTTTTTGATACATTCTATTGCATCTCAAATTTTTCATGAATTTTCTCACACTCGCAAGTTCTTTGAAATGCTGCCGACTACTGACAACTCAATTATGTGTTGGTCCTTATGGAGGATATATTCTACTGTATTTATATAATTTATCTGAATAAAGTTTCTCAAGACGAATATAAAAATATATAGGTATGATATTTTGGCGATGAATAATATCCATTATATTTATGTTGTAAAAAGAATTTACATTCGTTCATATATATATATTAAATTGATATTTGGACAAATAGGAATTTTAGAGAGGATATATTGGCTTCTTATTGTAGGAGGAATTTAGGTTAAGTATATTTTTGAATTTCACAGGAATATATCGTATGCGGCGTTGAAAACTTCAAATCCATTGTCGAATATTGGAAAAATTTATCTTTTGGTAAATGGAAGTCTATTATGTCCAACCTTTCTTTTATAACCGAAAGTCATTTGGAGTATATAAAAAGGTTCGTGTCACCCCTCTATTTCTTTGGAGTTCATTGAAGCCACCATAGAATAATTCATATGGAGTTGATTTTTGTTGGATGATCGACGGTTCACATCTGCAGAAGATTACAATTTACACAGTCGCACTTTGTTGGTCATTCTTCCCACAGTGTCTGTCGATATGAGACAACCTGATGTCCGGTGTTTCTTTTTTTATTTTTTTGTCAGGTACGCTCTTCAACTTTTAACTGCGCTATATACACCCATGCAGTCCAACAAAAAGTAGGATATATTTTGTATACATATTCATGTATATGTATATACGAACCTTGGCTACTATATGTGTGTTAAGTAATTGTTTGAATTTTTTGAAATTGACCGCGTTGAAGCTTACGGCTTTTTTTGTAGTATGCAGTGTGAGCCAAGGTTATCGGTTTTTTATTATTGTGTCCATTCAAGTATGGGTGACTATTTGAAATATTGATGACTGACTGCTATGCGAGAATAAAAATAATATAGTAGGTGTAGATCTATATATAGGTAAGAAATACATCACGGTTTTCTTTTAAATGGCTTGTATATGGAATAATAGAAAAAATATATCTTCCCATGAATGATTTTTGTATATTTTTATTCTTGTATTTAAACTATTGCCCCCATATAAATTGATGATAGTTATTTCATTGCATTTAACCGAGAACCTAATTTGAAAGTGAAAAAATATATTGAGAATATAAAAGACATGTTTGATATCAATTTTTATTGTGCATAAATTTATGAATCAGCGAAATTTTCAATTTTTTTCATTTTCATCACTTCCTTTTCTTTATATTTTTTGGAAGTATTATTATTTCTTTAATAATTGACGACTGCTTAGTATCTGTCCGTATCTAATGTGTCTCGTATTTATATGTTCTTCTTTTGATTTTAAAATGGATTTCTTTGGTTCACCAATGATAAAATATACTGTATATTTCCGGATTTTTTAACATTGGTTTTTGGATCATACATAACGCTGGAATGAAATACCGAGTACATTTGTATAAGTTATATACCACTGTCCGCGTCGCGTCCGAAATTCCATTCACAAATTCATGGAGAAAATTTTATGAATGGCTTTATGATGGTATATATATGTATATTTGACCAAATGGTTGGACAGTATATATATATATGAATATATATATTAATGGTGTACCATCAACATACATACGACTTTTCTATTTTCAAGTAACTTTGTAGTGGCCAATTCATTGACTATTTTCAAGGCATTTGATGTGCTTGACCCGCCCCGCAGTTTCTCCGATACACAAAAATGTTTAGGGTCGTCTACTTCACTATAAAAATGGACAAACCTTCAGGTTTAATCGCACAACTCCCTAACAATGAATAGATATGTACGTGTCTATAACCGGCTGTGCTGTCCATTTTTTTTCTGTCCCTTTGCTTTTGTCCAACGTGCAAATAAAATGCTCTTCACCACACAGGCAAGATTTGAAAAAAAAAAATTTTCTATGGATTCGTTCAAAAATTTTGACGTTTACTTCTGTTGCATAAGTTATTTAAAATCAACAGAGCAGAAAGGAAAAGGATTGTTCATATTTCACCTTGTTGAATAATTTTTATGTTTGCCATCAAATATAGTGTAATTATACAGTAATGCTGTTCGACAAATTATTATCATCTCAAGCACACGATAGATATCAAAACGTACCATCAAGATCCATTTTTGTACAGTAGATACATATACAGTGGCAGTCTGTAGGGTCATTCAGAAAATAGGTAAAAGCTCTTCTCGTGGATATAGTCTTTTCTTTTCTTCTTCTCTGCAATATACTTTTTTTTGAGTCCCTTGACATTTACGCATCTGACGTTCTTTACCCCATAAGGCAAAGACTAAGTATATAGAACTCACTATATTATTCTCATTCTTTTTGGTGTTTCGCTCGGATCATGTATCCTTGTTCGCCACTCTTGCTTTTCTCAGTCACGTTACCATGGAGTTGTATAATAAAAACCCAAGAGTTTTTTTTGTGGCGTTGCACATTACTCGACAAAGTCTTTTTGGCTCGCTCGTTCGATATAGCCTGATGGATGCCCGTTGCGTGGGCAATGTGCCGCGTTCCGCTTATTCAACTAACTGCGGCCAAAATCCTGATGTGCACAATAATGTTCAATACTTAGGGTCTCCTTCGCGCTATAAGGGCCTTTTTTTTATTCCATCCACACTTGTTCACTCTGTCTCGCTTGCCATTCTTTATTCGCCGAAGTGTGTGTCACAAGGGTATTTTCAGCAGTAGAAGAGAGTATGTTGTGTCTTCTCCAGGGGCTTCTCGCCAGATCTTCTTTATATGTTGGATGAACATTTGTGTTTTTCTTTTCCGTTGTTGAAAAATCCTGGATATTCAGTTTACCTATTGAAAGAGTGTATTGTCAATGATATGTGAATAAGAAAGAGTGATAACTCGGTAGTACTTTGCATATTCAATATAAAAGCTTATTTATATTTTTTCAACGAAAAAAAAATAATATATATATATATATATATAAGAGTATATTGAATAGAAATTTTCTCATTGTAAACAGTTTGAGATACATATGTAAAAAGGTACGACCGTAAATTATCAAATAGAATTTGAAAATGACTCACAATGACGACACAGCGAGGATCGATATTTTTTTTCTTCCATTTGTGTATACAAATATGTGAGTATATATGGTCCTACGTTGATCGAAATTGGAGTGCAGAGAGCACTTCGTATATATATCCTAAGGCATGAAATTTCGTGGGCGTACAATGAGGCGTGGAAAGAAGCAAGAAAAAAGTAAGAATAAAAGCGTATAAAAAAAAAATGAAATACTACATCTAAGACGAAGAAAGAGGGAAAGAGAGAGATGAAGCAAAAAAGGAGTTGGTGTGTGCTCTTGTATGAATGAATGGCTTGCAATTACCGACAATTTGCCCTGTTCTTATATAAAACGTAGTTCACTTTTATCGTATTTTATTTATTTATATTTATCTTCTTGTTATTTTTTTTCTCTGTTTCATTCCTAACAATATAGCTTCAATACGTTTGTTTTCAAAGTTCTGTTGAAGCGCGTCTTCACTGCGTATATATATATGGTATAACCGGCGGCGATCCATCCATCCCAAGGTAATTGTCAGCGCTCAGCGTTCAGCACTCCGCGCGTGCACGCAGGTGTAACGGTGGTATAATACAAGCCCGCTGGGGGAATAATATATCAGTACATGCAGTGGTCGCGTCGCCATCGCCGAATAAATGCGATAATATTTTATAGACATTAAAGTGGACAAACACAATTGAAATGCTATTGTTATGATGATAAGAAATAAAAATTGATAAATATTTGATGGAGGTGAATGGATTGCATAGAGTGTAACATGGTACGGCCATGAGTATTCGCGCGTGCTTGCGACGTTTCACAGCTGCAGCGTATTGCCGCATATATGTTACTAAGTAAACTCTACGTCTCTTGTTGCTCGTTGGTATTGTTGCTGTTGTTGTGCGGTTTCAGGGGGGGTGTTGATATATAGAGAATTAAATATCGAGAAGAAAGATACAGCCCGAGGGGGGCCGCGTACCACTGTCTTATGTGTGCCTTTCTTGATCGTTCTTCCATCTCGTACGGGACACTCGACACCGTACGTGTATCGTGTGCTTTTGCTTCTGTTATATATATATATATATATATATATAAATATATACATATGTATGCGCTGGTGTTGCTGGTGCAACACGAGAAGTACCTATATGTGGCTTAATGACACGTGGATTTTCTTTTCACACTGGTTGCATAGCAACTTAAGTACACACATATATTGTAAGTGCATCGAGACGGCAGTAGGTAGGCGGAATATACCGTGCTGAATGCTGTATATAAATACATATATGTATGCTAGCCAGCATACATATACCCTCTGGGATATATGTTGTTATATTTTGTAAATATGTATGTATGTATGCATATGCAGATATAAGGGCGATCGCCAGTGATATCAGTCTTGCGGTAATTTGAAAAAGTCTTCGCGTGTTAAGTTCGGAAATTTTATGCGCTTTCCAATATTGTATATTTACATAATAACACTTTGAATGGGAAATTGTTGAGCAATTTTGTACTCAAGTATGGTGCACGATTATCGTTTGCGATCGATTTATATATCTTTACCGATATAAAATTTATTTATATAGTATCAAAGTGTATATGTAATTTTACTTTTTTGTTTTATTTAAGAAGTTTGGTAAATTTTATTTCAATGCAATTTATTCAATGGAATAGACATGTTTGTAGATCATATATGATTAAACTTATTTGCAATTTATATTAAGATATACTATCATCCGAGTGTAATACTAAACAAATAATACGATTTATATGTTTAGTTTTACTTCAGCTGTTATGATGAATGTATTGGGATCATTGGATTGGGAATAAGGACAGTCAGAGTTTCAAGTTTACATATTAAGATAACAAAACTTGATTCACTTTTTATTTGTTGCAAGGAATTGAATGTTTGTTGCAAAATCAAATTCTATATAACAAGTATATAACTATTTTTCATCTGGAACAGTTGAGTTGTGCTCATTGAAACGTAGTTACGATATATACTGTATTGGTTAAATGGTCGGAAAAGAAAAAAACATGCTATATTAGGTTGTGAATTTAATATTATGTGTATAAACACACTCATGCCAACATATACATATATATAATAGAAACAACGGAGGCACGTTCGCACTCGGGGATTTACTTAATTGCAATTAATGAATAGATATACCTATAACAATACCGGGATAGGTCATTAATGTTGAAAATTACTACTGTGCCAACACGATTAATAACGTTAAATTATTAGGGATGCATTGCTTACCAAAACCTATTTTTTAATTAATATAATTATTAATTTGTTTATGTTAGAAGATTCCTTACATGAATTAACATGGATCCATTATGCTCCTCCGTAATAGATCTTTAAGTGTACAATAAAAATATTTAATTGGGGTCAAACTATTTCTCGATCCATTTTTTGCCGCATGCTCTGTACTTACCCACTACACATATAGAAAATGATATTTAATTCTTCGCTCTTTATTAATTTTCCCGCACCCATCTCTACAAATGTATAGGTGCTAAGCCTTGGCTTATTGGCTACAATATTATATCTCTCAAAAATTACCATGTGATCGTTTCATACCACATCCGCTTCTCTACGTCCCCCTAACATAGCACGAGAGCTAATGCTCGTAAGTCAGCACCCTAACTACCTTGTTGACCTCTAAACGATTTTCGGTTCTCGTTTACATCGTTTATACACAACGCACTATCTAAACCAATGTACCATCGTAAAAATGTTCTTCGAATTACTATATACTGTGTGAATTTATGAATTAATAATATTGAATGGAATATAATGAAGGAAAACATACATTACTTCCACCAACATTTTTATAAAACAACTATCTTGTGTTATTCCCGCGTAGGAGTTTTGTTGCAAAAAGGAAATTACATTCAACATGGCGGATATGTGCGCGATGTTTTGGTTGTTCTTGCGTTGTGAAATATTATCTTGTGACGCTTTGGGGATTAAATAAAAGAAATTGGTGCATATATATATATATAGTAGAATGGGGTGATATATATATATTTATATATATATGCACATATGCTGCGCAGCGCGACGCGCGTCTGATTGGTTAAATTTATGGGCCCTACTTATCGTGTACTTACCACGTTGTATATATCAACAATGACACCCGCACCCGCAAGGCAAAAGCCTAAAATGATACCCCGCCACTCTCTTATTCTTGCTTATTCTGCTTCTTTCATATAAATTTCAGCTCTTCTTCTCTCTTCATCGCGTGTATTTGGCACATTAGTCTTCATGAAACATTTATTTACCCTACCTTCAAATAATCAACCTCGAGATGATATACACAACTCTCTACCAGGATTTGCTACATGTACATGTGCATACTTTGTCGCTGAGAATCACACTCAATCAATGTTATTTATTTTTTATTATATAAATTATTATTTACAGCTGTCATGGTATAATGAAAAACAATTTTAACAATAGGATATATATACCGATTCATTACTTTTTCTTTTTACTCTTGTGGTACAATAAACGTAAAAAGTAAGAAATGATTTTCATTAAACTTTTATATTATAGTTTTATATCCTGTTTGGAAATTTTATTATTGTTATTATTTTTGTTTTATCTTTTTCACTGGGTGGGCTATGGCACGATGCAATTTTATCCTTAAAATATTGTGTTACATCAGTTTATGTCGGCGTCTTCTGTGACCATTCAACAGTTTGGAAATACGTCAGTTTGAGTCATTGGTGCGAGAAAAAATTGTGTTCTCTGGCATCACGAATTGGCTACCGAGATTTTCAATTCAGATATGTAGTAACTCTCCTCTATGCAGTCATTGCGGGATACTTTATACATCACAAAGAATTACTCATGTTAGTAGGTTAAATTTAATATACCTGTACATATGGTTACAATGTTTTTAAAATTATATTCCTTCATTCATATAGTTATTTATTTATTCATTCATTTATTCAGCCATTCATCCATTCTTCCATTTATGACGATTATGATGAGCATTTTCCAGTGTTTCAATGATAGTGTCTCTGCGGTATTTTCATATATACGTATAACTTCATGTATATATGTGTATATATATATATATATAATCCGGTGGTCGAGGAGGCTTCCTGATTCCATGATTCATTGTGATGATATGTGATGGGTAGTGTGATGTTGATGGTGGTGGTACTTTCTTATGTCAACTTCCCACGCATGTGAAGGATATGTACACTTGAGACTGAAGTTGCTGTCATCAGTTTATGTAGTCGAATTATTATTTTTTTTTTTTTTTTCATACTACGGCACATTGTGTGTGTCTCAATTACTTGTCAGATGGTATTTTAATTCAATTATATATCTTCATAGAGGTATAGGTATATATATATATATATATAAAATGTATGCCATATGAAGACGATTAGAAGTGATTCGAAAATTTTCATGTTAATATTTCATACAGATAGAATTAAATTTTCTTCTTATTCATATATCTAAGAGAGAATTTTTTTTTTATATTACGCTTAGGGTTGTAAGTGCAGCAAAAAGATATATACATAGACAAAAATACACAAAGGGTGATCTCAGTGTCTATATGACATTTGCGATTTTCTCAAATTCCATAATGTTAAGATGGAAATTATGACATCCACAAAAAAAATGAGACTTTAACGGTCAAGCGGGGCGTGGTTGAGAATGAAATTCATGAAAAAAAGAAAACTGCCACACCATGATGATGTTGTTATTTATTATTATGCACTGACCTTTTTGGAATTATATCGAAAATTCAATCAGAATTCAATCAAATTTCACTAAAATCTTTAACACACAATTTTATTAATTTCGTTGTTATATTAGTTTGTACTATTCACTGTGTCTGCCCATTTCCACCACCGCACCCTTTTATTTTGCCAAGAAAAGGGATTATATCGATGAGTAAAGGAAAAAAAAAAACAAAGAATCCAGTTCAATTATTTTAACGCCGGAGCATTGAAAATCTACAATTATGTTTGGATAACCCCAAATTATAAAGACGAGAAATAAATTTATATATTAAAAATGAAATAGAGAAACAGGAAGGAAACGACGAAGAAAGAATGGAAAAGATTTTCCAGCTTTGCATCTTGTAATATCTAGTTATGTACCTATTGTAGCCTGGCACACTCCCATAGAATAGCCGGTCCTCATCTAAAAATTTTTTATCGCGATGTCGGAGAGTCATCGGCGGGAGGAGTGTCTGGTATATCTCTATTTTAGTTGATTCCTTATTCTCTCACACACGAAGAACCTAAAGTATTAATGGACTCCACACGATTTCTCTGCACATCTCACATGTAATGTTTCATAATAGTCAGAACATTTTGGTAAAATTCTATATTACAGGTCATCTTTGTGAAGGTCATCACCTTCGCAAGTTACATTTAAGGATAGACAAACACTGTCATTTCCTATGTATACGTATACATACTATCGTCATACATATAACAGCACAGCTGTCACTAGAGGTAATTTAGAGGAAAGGATTTCACGTGAAATTATCTGGCGTCAAGACTCGTAGAAGCAAGATATTATACTATACTGTATTCTCCAATTAAGGCGAAACACGGGTGATCACGGAAAGGAATCTATATATCGCTATCTCACTCACTCACTCGCTCTTTTGCTTTCTCTTACTAATCTTCCCTTTCGTTGTCGTTTGCTCTGTGATTTCATACTTATTTTCGAAAATTGAGGTATCTCTCACTAAGTGATGTTTAAGGTTCCTTTTAGCTCCCTAAATCGCACGTTACATGTAGCGTAAAGACGCATCCTATATTCCACGAAGCTCGTCTAATACAAAGCATATTGCCATATACGGTATTATGAAAATTGCGGGATAAAATTGGACGATGTGAGCTCATTAGTATAAATTCAAGACAAAAAGTTTATTTTTATATTCATGTTGTTTTTTTACTTTATTTTATATGTATTACTAATATTGAGGTGTAGATATTAGGAACTATAGAATTATAAATTTCAGTTCAAAATATGATACTACAAACCATGTGTCGTTTGTGATGAAAAAATTATATTCCTTTTTATAAGTAGAGAATGGTTCAAAATTTAGTTTACCTCGTAATTTTATTATCATTATTTTCAGTTTTTTTGTTTTTTTTCAATTAGTCTTCACTCAACATATACTTGTGAATATTTGAATTAAATCATTTCTCTTATACCTACTACTCATGAGGATTAAATTGATATCTAATATTTTTATACCGTGATCAATTTCATAATTGTTTGTATAGAAATTATACGCTAATCAATTTATGTGTGGCCTGCTAGAATTTATTCTAATCACACTAATTCTTTCTATAATTAATGATTATTTTTTATCGATTAAGTTTGATAATAATAGTATTTAATTTTAGCATTTATTTATTCGATACTTGATTTTTATTCTTTTGTGGATATTTGAATCAATTTGAATCAAAAAAAAAAATAGTAATGTGTTTATCTACGAACAAATTGCTTCTTTTGAAGGAAGTAAAAAAAAACGTTATTATGACTGTGAAATGTTGATGGGCGTATATAAAAGTAAGCGCAATCTTATTAATGTATGACAAGATATAAATATATATGGAATGAGAAAGAGAAAAAGTTGCACGATATTTTGGCACCACTGTCAACGTATTAGTTATTCAATTAGGAGGCGTGGGACCTATCCGTGTCAGTTTGGGACAAAAGTAAGAGGCAAAATCAAAAACATGAATGAATTAAAAAGTATCACTTTCAACAGCAAAAAAAACAAACCAGGCAAGCAGGTGAGCTAACGTATATATTGGGGTGAGGAGCGAGTGGGGTAAGATATATATATATATATATACATAAAAGGAAACCAGTAGACCTTTGTCACGTGTGACATGATTTGAGGCTTCGTATTATTTTGCGTTGAATTATGCCTTTTTGACCTTTGATGCGTCTGCTCTTTCACGCGATCTCTTATATCTTCTGTTCCCTTATTTTCTTTCTTTTATCATTTTTTTATTCGGGGATATGAACAAAAATATAGATACCGTTTACTATAGGCGAATGGCCGTTTCGTTGGTTTTTGTCATGGGTAAATCTGGATTTAGTTCTGGTTTCACTCATTTATTTATTTATTTATCATTTCACCGTTTCACAATGATCGTACATGTTTCCACCATTTCACCATTCTCTATTATATAGCACAGTATTTTCAAATATAATTATCGTACTGTCCATATTTTAATAGAATGGAAATTATACGAACGAACCTGACCTAAAAACATTTAATTCATAACAAATTATCGTTTATGTAAATTGATATATCTCTTCGAGTATGAATTTAATAATGGTCATATCGATACGACCCGATCAGTTTAACAGGAAATAATTTTGCGATTGGCTTATTAAAATAAGATTGATGATCACTTATATATTGATTATATAGCTAATTGATTTTCAGTCAATATGGCGTGTACCATCACACCAGTAAATTTAAATGACAAAGGCATTGATTTTATCCATACTCTCGCACATATAATTGATTTCAATACAAATTGCTCAGTTCACAAATTTTTTGATGAGTCATAATATTAGTATTACTATATATATATATATATATATATATATATACCTGTTTAAACGATTTAGTTTAAAAAAGGTGGAGAGGAATATTTGTCTTCTGAGGATTTTTATATTGAGTATATTGATGATGGTAGGTGTGCGCGATATCCCTTCGACTTTGTTCTTTTTTCCTTCCACCGCACGACCCAATAATCCTCGAAATGGTGCTTTATTAGCATTGAAGACGCATCTGGGAAAGGGGTTTCGGAACACAGCACAAGTTTATATAGAATAGAATATAAGGATGCGAGCGTAGACGACAACGTGGGCTAAAACCGCGATCTAGAACCCCAAATAGCTGCATCCGAATCAGTTCCTTGTATATATAAAAATCTTCCTTTCTCCTAAAACCAAACAGCCATGCATACTTATACATACGTATATATTGTATATATATGTGGGAATGTTGAGGACGAAAAATCGTATATAAATTAACCGCCATTCCCTTTGTCGGGTCATCCTTATGTTCTCTTTTATTCTTCTCATTTTTTTATTTCATTTTTTATTTCATCCTAGCGTTCCGGTTTTGGGCGCGCGCTGTTTGTCCCCAATTCCACGAAATCCTTTAGGAGATAATAAGTAATGAAAACAAAAAAAAAATGAAGAAGATAATACAGAGAATAAATAATGCAAATTAAAGAAAAAATGTAAATACAATGTCATATTACAATAATAGTTTCTCAATATTTGCTACTTATTGGAATAGAAATGGAATAATAGTAAAAAAGATTTATAAAGTGCACTTATTGATTGGCTACTAAATAAACATTCATACACAGATGTATAGATGTATATGTAACTGAGCAAGGTGAATTTCAACGTTGCAACAGTGCAAGGATAATGCAGATTAATCGATACACCGACCCGTGTGTTGAACGTTCAGAGATTGGCACTTTAGTTGAACGCACGTGCTGAAAGTTCACCATACGTCACCGAGAAAGACCGAGCAAATGACAAAAGTGACATGTATGTATGTGCATCTAACATTCTTTAGCGATTTTCTTACATCTATATATACTATAAGCGATAATATCACTTTATTTATTTTATTTCACATTGATGATGTCATATGGGGTATGTCCACATCGTGACCGCATAATAATAATATTAATTTATTGTTGTGAAACGAAATGACGGTGCGGGAATGTAAAAAATTGCAATAAACATTTTAATTTCATTGCGCAAATGAATCCAGATGTTTTCGAATAGGTAAAATTCTGCTGACTAAATTTCCTTATGCATTTCAATATTACACAAAAGATTGTATATTTATATTTTTTCAATGAAACACATGTGCATATCGATGGCAAATAATAGTATGTACATCGATATATATATTATCTTTTTCTTGCTCTTTTTGTTTTTTTTTTTCAATAAAATTTGAATATCATGATTTGTTATTGTGAGAGTGAAAAAAGGTTCAATTGTTCAAGTTTTACCATTAAACCTTTTTTTCTGCAGTAATATATATATATATATATATATACAATTCCCATGTGCATTTGATATGATGCGTAAAAAAATAGGGTGGTAAGATGCAAAGAGAGGGCGCACCCCCCTCTGTTGACGTTTATTATATATCTAAACGTTTCGAACGGTGTCATTAAAAATTTCCTGGTAGACTAGGACTTCTTTTTTTATATATATATCCATTTTTTTTTATTATTCACTTCTGGGGGGGGGGGGGGGTAAAGGATTATAGTTGCAAGTCATCAAGTTATAGGATTAAAAAAAAACTGAGATTTATATGTTCAATACTTCACGCGTATGTTCATATATTGATTGATGGCTTATATAAATGAAAGGGGTTTCCATATATTACCGGGCGATGTTTAGTCATGCGGAATAGTTCTCAAGGGAACAGTGTATAATGTTCCCTAAAGTTATATATATATATATATATATGTACACATATCATCATTGGTTCGCCGCGTGCGGCTTCACAGATATATACAGATGGCAGTATATAAAGGTTACCACGATTTTTATAGTCAAAAATGTTTTAAATAGACGAAATTACTCGAGATCCTTCAATGATACACATTCGAATGAATCTTTTTATTCATCGAATATATTTATTCTTTTCTACATTAAAAATTGAGATGTATATATGTAAAAGCGTTATAGCAGTCAATTTTTCATATTTGATTAGACATAATATAAAAGAAAAGCATTAAAATTCATTCCAATCAAATCGAAAGTTGATAGTCACAAAAAAATATATGTGAACGTCTTTATCATGCCCTCTCACTTTCTTCTGTGCCTTTGTCTTTGCTCTCACATTTGCATTTTCGAAATCTGCAAGCGTAATATGAAATTTGCTTATTAGATACTAGGACGTAGCGGATCCTTCATGTCCACTTAGATGCGACTAGGCCACATACGTCTTGTAATAGATTTCATTTTCATATTCAGAGAGCTCCCTCATGTTATATATTCACTCTATTTCCTGGCCGCCTTGTATCTTTATTCTCACTCCATCTCGCTCTGTTTTTCAAGGATATCGAGCTTGAAAGGAGCCGCCTGCCATTATGAATTTTATACGTGGTTTATTTTTTTCTATATCTTATTGTGGTTGGCCACTTTTCCTCGACTATAACAGAATGTAGGCTCTTTGCATTTACTTTCAAAAAATTTACCAAAATCGCTAATGCCTTTGTTTATCATCATTTATGGTTAATTTTTTATACGCTCTATTATATACAAATGCATTTTCCTTCAATAGTGTATCATTAATATAAAACGTATATTCAAAGTCAATGATGTCGATTAAATATATTTCATGTTCATCTTAGTTTTATCGAAGTCTCCTTTAACCTCGTTTGTGTCCACACGTTTCATTTCACTTTCAAATCTTCACCTGCGACATACAGTCTATTATTAGGTTGTGTATATTGTATTATTCGATGATATTCTCTTTTTAACAATCACGTCAAACAAATTCCGATTGGCTAGACAATAATTAACATAAATTATGCATTTTAGTTTAACCCAAAAGACGAGAAATATACATATATTGAGGATTTATTATTATTTAGTTGGAACGGCGCCATTTATCGGCGTTGAATTTGTCACTTTAATACCATATATTCGACGTTGAAGTGTCAAAAACAACATGATGAATCGCCATTCGCGATCTCCAAAATAAATTACAACTTTTCTACGATGCTCTCTCCCATTTTATCAGTAAATATATGATCGGAAAAATGTCTTATACAGATGTTATTAAACTTATTCTAGCTTCGGGGAATGGATATATGAAAAATAATGAGAAACCGATTTTTTTGTGTAAAATATTCCGAATAAATTGTTGTATTATTATAGTTTTATAAATGAAATCACCACCACATTGTATAATAATAAAAATAATTTCATAAAAATCACACACATATATATATATATATATATATATATATGTATATACTATGAAGATGCTTTTAATTTTTTATATATATATATGGGTGTGTATATATTGTATAGCATTCAAGTCACTCGAGTAGTCGTAATTTCGGAGCCGGATTGAGCCGTCAATGAAAGCGCAATATTTTACCGAGATGACGACCGATAGATTGTGTCGCCCATCGGCAATAGAATACTAAACAGTTTACGAACGATCGTCATTAGAATATATACAGATACATATATAGGTATTTGGAATAAAAAGAATGAAAAGGCGAGAAAGGAAAATAGTACAGATTTATATAAAATATACGTGAATATATAATAGTGTATCTGGATCTCTCGTATGTAAGTGACAGAGACCAAACTGTCGACTTTTTTTTTTATGCCTTTTTTTTGGCCATCTTTCAAGATCTCTGCAAACGCTATGAATTATTTCTTAGTATATACCTCACACTCCTAATTCCTGAATCTGATGATCAGATATATAGTGGTAATCTTTGAAAAGAAAGATAATCTTTTGAGGAAATAGCAAGCATAAACATAAATTTATTTCATATACTTTGACTACAATTCTTTTTTTTTCATTAATTTAATTTTATTGTGAATTTGAATAAGAAAGTTTTTTGTACTGGATTATATTTTGCAGATACCTATTATGTTCAATTTAAATGAATTATCATATATATAAATCTAAAGGGAAAATGGAGGTGAACACTGTGTGTATATAGGATTTTTTTCATACAAAATTATACAGTTTATTGTGCGGGCGAATTACCGAAATACGTGCACACACGACTGCAGTATAATCCATGTAATTCTCCATGAAGGAAAATATGTATGTAAATCAGTGTACATATGTGCATCCTTACACGGATATACGTACTCTCTTGACTTTTAAATGCTAATATCCTGTAAACATATTTCGGCAACAATGTTTGTTTGATGAATGTAGTAACTTTCATTTTCTTCCTCCAATTCTGACTTTATCTCTTCGTGTCTTGTAGCTGTCAGACATTCGTTATTGAAATTACTGATTCAATTTGTTTCACCTGTTCTCAAAACATGTCATATGTGTGCAAGCGTATTCTTCTTATTAATTTAATAATAATCTATTTAAAAATCATTTTCAATCATCATCTTACATCACAGCTTTATAGAAATATATAATAAAGAAAATGCTTGGAAGTATGTAGGTATTTATGTGAATGCGAAATCCTTTGAATTTGCTCAAATTAAAATGTCTGTTCGCTGATGTACATAAGAATTGGAGCATTCTCAAATACTTTATACTCTCTGATGGTAGCATCAACCTCATCGAAGTAGTAGCATAAATCGAACAAGTAGTACACCCATCTTAAGAGGATGTATGTAAGATTGCAGGTACGTGAGCGCCCAATATCATTTGTGATATATACATATAGAGAGTTGGTGGTCGAGTTCTTGTTGATGAAACGAAATAATTTCATATGATCAGGTTGGGGGAATGGACAACGAGTGTTTTCTTCGTTTCGTGCGCGCACGCCAGCCTGAGTTTGAGTGCCTCTCCTTGGTGCCGACAATTTATTACTTATATGTTACCATCCGTCTTTGTCAGCGCGCCAACGGACCACCATCTCCGACAAATAATGTCGATTTAATACATATTCTACACCCCAAGGGATTTTAGAGTCCAGAACATTATAATTCTTTTTATCCGTTTATGCTGCATCTTTGTCTTTATTTGTTCATTAATATTTTTTTTGGTTGATGTTCTTTCCTTCAATTTTACTTGAAAGAAAATATTTCATCAAACATGAAATTAAGACATTTGAATGGTACAATGTAAAATCTTTGTATAAGTTCTAAGTTATTAGTTCAATTTAATTGCGAATATTGGGTACATTAGATTCAGGTTTTTGTTGTTATTATTTTATTTTGTATAAACGTTTGAATATAGAAAAAAAAGCAATGCTCGAGTGAGCAAAAGGTGGCTAATATCAAAGCTGCCGAACTTATATATCTTCGATCTGCTTTTTCCTTTCCTTATATACCATGAAATGATCGGTCGGAAGATCCGTGAAGATACCACGAATGGGAATCTCGTGGCTTATGTTCTCTCCATACTATAATACACATATATATATATTCCTTCAGGATATTGGTCACGGTGAAGAGAATTATCCAACAAGTTCGATGCCATTGTTGTGTATATGTTTATTGTCAAGCGTGTTGTCAATACACACGTTGTCCAGTAAAATATTTTGCTATTATTTACAGCTAAACTTGACGTTGTCATTGATGTCCAGCGGCACATCAGTTTATGTCAACGCTACTGTATCTTGTGTGTCAGCGAATAATATCTCAGAGTTATTGTTATTTTATATTTTCAAACATCATTGTACATATTTCTCCACAATAATTCAAACGATATTATTGTTGTATAAAGTGAGAAAAATAAGGGAGAATGCCGGAGAGCGAAACATTAAAGAGGAGCTCTTTCTATTGCTGTTGCTACTCCTGGTGAATTTTACGAGCAGTAAAGTTACTCTCTAAGTGTCACTCATAGATTCGTTGCAAAAGTTTGATAATTTTCCTCAAAACCATAGAAATATATTCCCATCGATTCAATGTTTGCGCTATATAATATCAAAATCATCGTAAAATTCACTTGCCGACAATGAAAAAGATTCATTGTAAATATAAGTGTTTTTAAAATTATTTCATGTTATAGGAATTCATTGCACTTTTCTATTTGCCATTAAGTTGATCATAACGAATCGCAAATTTGAAGGTAACGTAGCAAAAAAAAAAGGTAAATTATGTACACTATATACAATGACCAACTAGAAAATATTTTGGGATATTGTTGTCGGATAATTTTTTGATTATAGAACTGAATGTGGATCGTGTGTGAGTACAGATCAGTGATCATGTGTACTACTTGCTGTTTTGGTTTCACAGTAATAGTTTAGCCAATATCGCAGAAAGAATCATCAATTAGTATGTGTGCAATACCGTCATTATCCCTTTCATTATTATCTCCGAAAAACTTTTTCAATAAACGACTGCAAAGTGTAGCCTGCTGAGTTCTTTCGTCGTGCAATATTGCACATTTTTATCGTCAACAAGATCAAAAATTAACTGTGCGAAAGGAATATTGATATACTCGATAGAATCAAAGGATTGTTGTCGCTGTGACAATTCACTGAAATTCTTTGCTGCACTTGTACTTACTTAGCTGAGTCTGATAAAATCAATATTGAATATTGTGATAAATACAATACTATATCAATTTAAAATTATGAAATCTATAAATTTTATATATCCTACTATAATTATTTCTATATCTATCATTGTGGTCATGATAAATAATCATTTTCATGCATTGGTACTTGTATTGTTTAATTTATTTAAACCTAATATTTGCGTATAAGAGTGTCATGCCTCATATTCGAGTCATCGCATTGAACCAACGTAACATAAATGGTAATGCGGTTTATTTTTACCTTGCTACGGGTATGTAACTCTATATTAAACACATTTTTTTCACCACTTGGATCATCCGCCTCAAATATCGTTCTAACAAACTTAATTCAGGCCAAATTTCTCATTATATTTCCACACAGCACAAAAATCCAACAAATTAGTTTACATTTTTTTTTTCTATTTCCTTTTATTTAATCGTATTGTATATATATCAAATTCGATTATTTTCCATCTACATTGAATCTATGAGCTAGTTCTCATTGTTGCCATATTATTATATGTGTATATAACACAGAGAATACGTCTCATTTGATAGAAAAAATTTTATTTCAGCCGTTTTCAAATTCAGTGAAGCGCAAATAGGGTTAAAGAAAATATTGGTGACACGATATATATGGAATAAGTAAATAAAGAGGCCTCATGGAAGAAAATTGAATTTTTTTTGGCGTTGTGTGGCCCATAACGTTCAGCATCACACGGGCAAGGGTAAACACAATAGTTCCAAGTGAGGAAAATGAGTTTGAAGAAGAAGAAGAAGAAGAAGGGATATTCCTTGTAGCCCGCGCGGTGGGTCCCGCCAACGCCACAAACCTTATCTGGTTGAGATCTAGAGGCAGACCTACTATATATACGTAAGGTCGTAGGAGTGGAGCATGAAGGGACCCTGTTAGAAATATCTCAGGGCCGATCGCCGATGGCCCTAACCGATAAGCTAGCCATTCTCTTTCACCGCAGAATCCATGCTTGAGGATTATGAGCAGCTGGGAGAGAATTTTCGCTGCAACAATGAAATCAACTTGCCGCAAATTCGTCCAGGCCCCACGGTGGGACGAAGAAAAATGAAACATGCCCAGTACACTACTGCACTGGTAGCTTTGCTGTATTCATACTTTTCAAGTGTTGGAAATATTTTTTTATTTTCTCATCTGTTTTATTATTATTATTTTTTATATTGATCGAATTTATTGAAATGCAATATTTGATTGAAAGTGGATAGTGATGGATTATCTCTCATGTAAAGTGTATATATATTACATATATTTTATTCTGCATATATATAGATATATTAAGAATACTTGCTTCATTGCCATGAGATAATTGCTTTCTGTAATTTAAAGCTTGATTTAGAATGGTGAAAATTCATTTCGAAGGTATACCGGTACCAATTTCATCTTATATATATAGGCCCATAGTCATGTACACCTATATGCAATTTATTTGATATTCAACAAAATCAATTTTGAAAGTCATCAAATTTAATACCCAGAACAACATTTCAATGATGATAATGAATAAAAAAGAAAAATATAATGATAAATAATCGATAGATATACACATACATACATCTCACGTTATGGTACCATTGCTTCAAACATTAATTATATATATTGTCCATTACAAACTACCAATAAAACCTCCATTCCATCTCTCACACACACACACTGACGCAAACACACATTAATGACCATTTAATCTGCCTCAAAATTATGAAAATTAATAACGAAATAGGGGGGACACACAGGATGATTATACCTTTCATAAGTATGAACATAATTGAATTATAATAAGTGAATAAATAATAGCGTGTTGTCAGCATCTGCAGCCTTAAGTACAACGTGTTTTCAACGCATGTATACATAAATACATCCTTTATTCCTTATGTATGTTGCTTTCGGGATTTATACATCTACTTTACATTTCTTTCTAACTTACATTACATTGGCCCTCCCCCCCTCCTGACGAGGATTCGAACCTACGACCTCCCGCTCATCGATGGCGTCAGTCATTAGTTTTTAACCAATTCGGCCACCGATGTCGGTTCCATGTGTATTTATATATATATATATATAGAAAGATAAACAGAAGATGTGTATATATATATATATATATATATATATATATATATATATACACACTTCTTTTAATATAAATATTGCAATTCACATACTAATATTTCAGTATGTACATATATATCCACTATCATGACTATACACCTTGGCTGCTGTGTACTGCGACTAATTATTACAAATTCAATTTCAATTATATCTCTAAACAAAAATAAAACATTCAAGCATTCTCGCTTTGTTTACATACCCAATATGTTTATGTAAAGACACAAAAGATATGAGGAAAAGATCATAAGAATGTGTTAATATTGAATTATTTGTTGATATTTTATTGTCATTATATTTATTATTTTTATATCAATGGTGATTTATTATTTACTCCTATTATAACGGCTGGCAACTCATCAATCTTTATCACCTCTATGTCTCTCTGTTGGTTGCTCTTCCCTCTACTTAACTCACCGTCAATTGCGTACATTACACTACCGACAAATTGTCATCGAGTTTATATCAGTCGGTCGTTCAAGGTGAAAAAGAAAGTGAAATGAATAATAAAAAAAAATATCAATTGGTGGTTAACTGATGGATGAGGTGACAATAAGATATACGAAAAGAGTTGGTTTGATCGTTGCATTTGTAGCAAATTTATAATTTTTCGCCCCGAGGATATACGAAAATTATATGCATCAATATATACAGTAACTTCTTTCAGAAAGTCGTCGATGAATAGAAAAGGAAAAAAATTCGTATGAAAGGGAGCGAGAAAGAGAGAAAGGTATCCACATACGCCTTCATCATATCCGAGATGTAGTCGCGTGCATCAATGACTAGAATTAAACTCAGCTTGATTTAATGTGTGCCTCGTAAAGGACTTCCCTATACTACAAATCCATTACCGACATAATAGTCACTCTTACACCCGGTTCACATTTATGATTTTAAAAATTCGCCAAACAATAGCAAAAAGATATTAACACACATAGACATATTTTCAAAATGGACTGTTGTCATAAGTACCTACTCCATACATGGCGTTATATCCTATATTATCAGTATATATAAAAGCTTTTGTGAAAGTTGCCAAAGATCTCACTACATTCATACATGTATACAATTGATAAATTATAAGGGATCTATCACCATACGCCACTATTGTTCTATTCATTAATGATTAACAATAATGATGATTATATCATCATTATTATTTCTTCATCATATTGCTCATAGTGTACATACTAACAATTATACTGAGAAGAAAAGATGAATAAATGAAGAGAAAAGAAATGATCATACCGATTCTAGATGATAGTGGAGACTTTATGTTCATGTCATGAATTGTCATTGGTCTCAGTTTAATTTTCTGCGGGGCAGAGAAAGGGAGGCAGAGAGACCGAGGAAAAGAGAGAGGGAGGGAGCGAAATATATTTGCCCATGTTGAACGATGATTGCGATGGTGGTAGACCCAGACGACAGGTGAGATAAAAATATCCTGTTGTGTTTTGCAGCCTCGTCGTTGTTGAAATCCAGAACTCATTGTATGATATGGACCCACATAGATGTACACACACACACACACACACACACACATATATGTATACCTACAATGGTCACGCCTTGAAAAATAAGTTGACATGCCCCAAAAGATTCGCAGACATGGAGATGTTTATCATAATATAGTAGTAGTAGGTCCTATGTAAATATGTTTTGAAATATCGAAATAGATAATAATTGTCGACGTGTCACCCAGTGCTTCATAACCCCACTGAATTTATTGATCAATATATTTTTTTTTAGAATGGTTTTTGACTTGCCGTGATTCATCATAATAAATATATGTTTTTTTTATATTTTCTGTTATGTTTTTGTTTTTCCTCCTCGAAAGATAATTGTCTTCTTGTTGTTATCCGAAATATAAATGCAATTTTTTTTTTGCCGATTCAAGAATGTCGATTTACAATATATAATCATTGACTACAATTTTGTATATAATATTAGGTAGATATAGTAACATGTTTATAGCGCATTAGGAGACACGATAAAGGTAAATTGTCGTGCCCTAAGGGTAATGAATGAATTTGTGTATGCAAAGCACGACAGCAGTATTACTAAAGTGTTTAGGTCTCAAATGCAAGTAATTTTCAAAATAATCGTTGATAATAAAGATCCGCTGACTGCTTTTTTGTGTGTGATTCCTAAAAATTCCAAAGATAATTGCAGTTTGCTATTATGTACATATATATAGAACTGGGGCTATCATACATGAAGAAAAAAGTTCCTGGTCGTAATTTTTCGAATTGAAATCGTATTTCTATAATGATTATACTCTCAAATCATTTTATTTCATTCTTCTTCATTTCAAAAGTATCTCGTCATACTTTCACTATTATTTACGAAAATTTCATCTGACTAGATTATAGAGTATGTCCATCTAAACTATGATTTAACATCGCTATCTCTCTTTCTCTCTCTCTCCATATATATATATATATATATATATATTTATGTACATATATACTACAGATGTGTTGTGTGTGTTATGTAGTTTATATGTCTCACGTGTTTTATCTTATTTTCACGCGTCTACAGACTTTTTCATCAGGCAGGTGTTGAAAGGTGATTTTTTAACGCGAGCACTGCAATTTCTAAATAATGATGAACACTTCAGCGCGAAAATCACCTTAGCACTTTGGAGAGTAGAAGTTTTGCGAGCTAAACATCTCCAACGTTAGTTTACATATATATTTAATCGCCCCTATACAACATATATACATATACAATTTGTGGCTTGAATATTTTTACACTTCATTTTGGTTTTGTTCAAATCAGGTACAGCATAAAAAAATCTTCGATATCTCTGTTTTATTTTTAGCATCGTTTTTTATGTAACATGTTCCCTCATTATATATGAGCTTGATGGTAATATCAGTCTTTCTATCTCTCCATATTGCCCATTCACCAGATGACCAAGACCGAAGGGCGTGTTAATTGGGCCTGGTGATTCGCCTTACCTGCCGCGTAAATTAATGATACGATATCGCCATCATATAGTTAGCGCAGGCCTATACATATATCAAGGCCTGTTATACATGAATAAGTTTATGTGTGTCTGTAAGTATATAGATGATTGCATTCGTGTGATGATGGTGTGCAGAAGCACATGATTTTAATTTGAATTTCAGTTGTTGCACATGTCTTTCTCTTCACATTCTATCTACCGATTTCGAGATTCCGAGGGTGGATGAAAGACGAGGCATATGAGAAGTTGGTTGGAGGATGTGGCCTGCAATTAGTCGTTGTTTAGAGGCGTTTAGTTCACCGCTTATCGCTGTCATTACTGTTATTATCGGCTTATTACGTCGCACAAAAACATTCGCTCTCCCTCATTCACCATCGGCTTTATAAATAAATACTGTACCTTAAAAATACGCCATGATCATTATAGATCGAATACGACAACACCGCTGCGTGCGTAGAGTGTGTCTTATAAATCGCGCAATAGTAATATATAAAAAGCAGAAGAAGATAGGTGAATATATAGTATAACATGGAGATTTAAATAAAAAAAATCGACACTAAAATAATTTTTCATTAACCATGTCTGTAATTATATGAAGAACTTTATCAATTAGCACAAATTCAGGATAGAGCTTTCATTTAAGCTTGTTATATAGAAAAAACGCTATTATACCCAAGTCACAAATGCCATTGGTTTACAACCTACTTATGATGTTGGGAATTATATATATATATATATATTATTACCCTGTATGATTTCAAAATGATCAAATTGATTCAAGAGTTGTGTTGACAAAAAACTTACATCTTCAGTGCAATATGTATGATACATTTGAAGTTTATAGTCTGGTTTTTTTGCCGTGAGGGTATATTGTGCAGCTGCCACACATGTGCACAAGTGATCACCATCTTCAGGTAATTATAATGACAAATTCAAGAAAAATTTTGCTAATTAAATCTCGCCCGACGAGAACGAGAAATCGTTATGATTGTTAATTGTTTTAATCAATAAATTATTATTTAAACTACTCGGACATTGCATTGAACGACGAAATAAAATTTTTTTTAAAACTGTATGTTTATGATGACATCATGCATAAATAGAAATACAGAAAAAGCAGACGGAATTGATTTTATTATATGGCTGTGCACACGCCAAGAACAGTCTAATTTGTGGAAATTAGCTGAAATTTCATGCAATTTTCTAAAATATTATTATTAGCATTATATGGGGTCGACTTGTTAGAAGTTAAAAAATTCGATGTCATAATGTCAAAAGACATATTTATGCATAACGTCTCGCAAAAGTCACATATTCATATTTATTTCGCAACACCTGGAAATCTCAATCGCCTTACCTATATATACACACACACAAAATACACATATATAGTCGAAGGGACAGAAAACATGTATATGTAAATCACTATACGGTGGGTGTGGCTTGAAGAATTTTTCCGCATTGTTTCACTTCATCAAAAAAAAAAAAAAAAAAAAAAGAAAAAAAACCTGTATACTTGTATGTAAATTTAGTAGATTATGTCTTCTGAAAATAAATGGGTAATAATTAGTCTTAATGGGCAACCATGGAAAATTACGTGGAGACAATTGGCAATCATGGAGTGTCATCGGACAAAAAAAAGGGAAGTTTGAAATTTATTTCAAATGTATACAGAATTCTTTTGAGATGTGGGTACGATGATTTTTGAAAAATTGCTTTTTTTATACGTAAGAAGTATCTCATCATCTTTTCTTCAACTTCTTTATCTATATATATATTTAAACCTTTTTCCGGATCCACATCGCAACGTCAGCCAGTTGACAAGCCAAAAGTGACAGGTGGTTTTAGACAGTTAAATTGAAGAATATTCCCGATAATATCATGGCGCCATTTTAGTCATGATGGCCATTGACATAACATTCTATTTTTATTTAAGCAATGCACCATAGTGTGGATAAGAATATATACACTCCATATATATGCATAATTCATGCCCGCCAGTGGTATGTGTATTAAATATTTATACTCATTCGCAAAAAAAAAAAGCAACGAAGCGAAGAAATTTTTGGATAAAATGCCTGAAGCGACGGGCATATACTTAGCAATAATTTAACATACTCTCGACTTCTTTCAGCATCGAATTTCAAGTCTTGTTAATAATTTTTTCTGTCTCTATTTTTCACTCTCTCTTTCATTTCATCTCACGAGAGTTATTATACAGAGTGAGACATGCTGCAATAATTCAATTTCACATTTTATTAGTGCTGCTGTAATGAAAGATCAGTATGTTCATAATTAAAATTTTGATTGCACATCACAAACGAAATGATGAAACAAATGAATAAATAAATGTATATATATATTCACACGAATTTATCAATATTATCAAATAATGTTATAACAATTGCACCGGTGATTATCATCTATCAAATGATGAGGTATATCTTCAGGTGTTTTTCATTTGACTTTGTTATGCATAGCCTTTCGATTTACCTTTTTTATTATTTGTCAATTCATTTTTGTTAAATACATATAGATATATATGTTCTGTTTACTCGCGTTGTCTGAAAGTAATGTAACTTGATCACGTCGTATGATTTATATCTCTATGTGGAAAATTAAATAAAATAATAAGAAAGAAGTACATATGATGCAAACACGTGATAGTATATACGAAGTGATTTAAAAATATAATGTGAATTTTTTCAGCGTCTCGGCTATACATATCTGTCTTACAATCCATTTGAATTGCACTGACTCCCCATAGTCATAAATCCTTTATTACTCGACATAATAATCGGTAAACTGAACTTTCTCACCATAGAATTCACACGCTTGATCTTTATAATGAAAAGCAAAAATCAATACACATTTATGAAAATATTAAAATTTCATATTAACTATATTCACTTTATACGTTTATTATTATGATTTCATCTTGTACATCTCTTTCGATATTGTTACAACTACGTTACATAATTTTTCCTTGGCTACCTTCGCATATATTGTTTTTCCCCCCAATTTTTGTATTCCTTACAGATACGGAAGTATGTCGGCTACGTGAGTCGATATAGTCGGTCGTGTAGTTTTAATAATAGCCAGATAGATCACATACGTACTTTTTTCAGGTGTTCCGGAAAATCTTTCGGCCTGACGGGGGATTCAAACCTATACCACGATATCCCGGTCATCGATGGCGTCAGACTTTGGTTTTTAACCAAGTCGGCCACCGACGTCGGTTGTAAAACACATTTATATAAATATATATAAATTTTTTAGTATCTTAATCGGACAGTTTTCAATAAAATTATACAAATTGCAGTATGTCTATATATAAATATACAGAATATTTACAACAGGATCATGAACTTCTTTTAGTATTAGCGACTTGTATAGAAAATGCTCCTCAATGGATGTCTTTATCTCCATTTTATTGCGTCATGCACGATCGTTGATAGTCTCCTTCAAGTGTGAAAATACATGCACATAAATGTGAAGAGAGGAAATGTGTGCGAGACTACGAGTATAAGAGGTGACACAGTGAGCGAGATGAGGGAAGAGTGAATATAACCAAAGCCACAGGGATTTCAGCTGAGAGGCAAAGTCGTCAAGCGCACTCGAAATTTGCATTTACGACAGACGCGTAGGTGGCGGTGCAACGCCTTCCCGGCAACTTCTAAAAAATATAAGCCCGTTGAAATTTTCTCTCCTGAGCGCAGCCGACACACGATGGCTATATGTCAAGAAATGACAAAATATATAGAAAGAGAGAATGAGAGGGGAACTGAAAAAGAAAGGAGTGCGCAGGGCTATACAGACAGAAGTGGAAATCGCTTTGGAACATTACGGGCTCACGTTTTCAGCGCTTCAAGCACGCCGTAAGTTACATTGGAGCATCCCAAACGTCGATTCTATCGCGGGATAATAGCGCCATTGGGGAAATATTTTTTGAGATGTATATAAATATATAAATATTGAGTGGTAGAACAAAATGTTACCGTTCATATTTATAAAATTAGTTTGTACAAAAATCAAGTAAATGTTGCTAGTAAGCATTTATATTTTTCATCATGACAATTCCATTATAGCACTGTCAGCAATGAAAGCATTTAGTATTTTCAGTATAACCACATGATATTGATGAACATAGAGGGTCGCAATGGATTTAGCGATACGAAATTTCATTGTTGTAATTTCTGTTAATGGCAATAAGATCATAAAATTCCATAAATTATACAGCGGGTGAAACTGTAAAAATGAAAAAGGAGTAGCAAAAAGTGGAAAAGAAGGAGAACAATTCGTCGTTTGTATAAAACCTCAAACACACGTGAGACAAATGTTTAAAGGCAATTTACTTGTATGAGAGATGGAAGAAAAAAAATACGATTCCAATATACTCGATTCCCAACCGTAAAACTCTGTCCGCGCGCGTGTATATAAACACATGCCAAAAGACCTTTTTTGGCTCGCACCTACGGTGAGACAGCCAACATATATGCGTGTATGTATATATATATACTCTATGTTTTATTGAGTTGGCAGGACTGCACTAGGGTACGAGGCCGCGTCGTAAACTCAACGTAAACTTGGCTCTCCCTGGGTCCGCGCGATGTGCTTAACTATTTTACGATTGGCAAGAAACGTGACAGGCACGTATATGTTCTATAAAGACAAAAGTAGTAAACGTCTATGTATATATATTTATATATGTATATTTAGACGGTTGAACTATTAGACGAATGTTAGTTGTTTGCAATTTGAAATTATATTTTCAAGAATCCTTGGATAATTAGTTGTTAATTTTTTAATGGTGATTTTCCGACTGGAAAAATACTATAAATAAAGCTAATATATCTTGCAAAATTGTTTATGTTACAAAAGTACAGTTATATATTATAGAGATTAGGTATTCATAAAACAATCACGCGTATATTGAAAATTGTATTGATACAATATATGTAAACTTTGGAAATTTATTATCTCCATTGTCTCTGAACTTGCGACAATTCTTTGTTTATGACGTCACTTTTGCACTTTATACCTGGTCTCGGACGGAAGCTGACGCGATTATATGTCACAGTGGAATAGCGAAGCCCGTAATTTGTTAAAGTCCTCAGTGATTTCACTAAATTACGGAATATTTTGTCTAATTTTTAATTGTAATTTGGTCAAATCACGGATTTCCCTATTTTACTGCGACATATACACAACGTAAGATATTATTCCTGCATTTTTTCAAAAACGTAAGTGAAAATAAAATAAACTAAATGAAAAAAATGTAAACAAGAAAACCTGTTTTGACTGTCGGCGGTCCCGTCGCTTCACTCTGCGTGCGGGTCCATTAGGCTCCTTAGCACATATATGAAACGCACGCCGTTGATCTTATTTAGTTGTATGTTGAGTGAGAGCGAAATATAGGTAGATAAATAATACTCTGAAACCGAACGACCGAAAATCTAGGGCGAACTCCGCGACGGATGTCTCACACATTTGCGTCATATATATATACTATGACTGTCACATATATCGCTGTCGTTATATTGTCTGCAATTAGGACCTCTCTTATATATCCTGACGAAACATAATTAACACTGTCGCTGGTCAGTGTTAATGAGGCTGAGCGAGGTGTTGAACGCAATTTCGGGTCGCGTCAAATATATTTCAAGATCTGTTTGTTAAGCATCAATAAACACGCTACATGTACATGATTTTTTTTTTTTTTTCATTTTCTCAGTAGCAAAAATGATAGTGACACGTTGTAAACTCACCCTGTACTTTTCATCCAGTTAGTAAAACGTGTGATAAATCATCGAAAATATATATATATGAATATATGATTTTCGAATAATTAATTCGTACTCCTTGCTACGGTCAAAGTTTGAAATTATACAAAACACTTACAATTTTTTTTTAATTTGCACCTTCGAATTCTCGACAATACCAATAATTTTCTTATCCCCTTACACGCAATGAAACATAATTATATTAAATTAAGTACATATTTTTTATATCATTTCACTGCAACAGTGAATATTAATAATCATCTACAACTCTGCTTTCTAATTCAGTGCTTTTGACATCAAAACACTATAATATATATATATATGTACACGAACGATGTGTGCCATTACAATTTCAGACGTACATACCCGCCACGCCTGTTTCGCGTCGCAAAACTAAATCAGTTTGGTATTTTAACGATCTTCACCTATAAGCGGTCAACGCACATCTGTTTGAATGACATATCTGGGACCGCGCGGCCCGCGCGTAAGTTCCACAATACACGCGTCGGTCCCCACATATAGATCATGAAAGGAGTGGACGAGAATGAAGCAAAGCCCTTGTGAGTGCAAGGACCACTCCTGCAATATTAATTGGGACTGCATTTGTGTTGGGCTCACTATCGCGAGCGGTAGCTGCGCCGGTAGTCGAAAAAATCTTTTTCTTGTTTCGTTCTTTATATACCATCTTCACCTTCTTTCGCGCCTTCATCGTTTATTTTTTCCCGTCCCATCTTTTTTATTTTCTCAACTGCGAAGTTTATCTCTTCGTGCTGAGCATAGTAAGTGCGCGGGTGCGCTCGTGATTTTCGATGGATAACAAGGAGAATGTGAATGGCGTTGTTTGTACATTTGTGTATACATATATATATATATATATATACAATGGATAATAGGGCTATGGAGAATTTTGTAAACGTTTGCACCTGTGCCCTGGATGGTTGGTGAATTCTTCCGACTTCTCGCCACAGTCGTGGTCTGTCTCGTTTGTAAAAAATCACTCACAATCAAGAGCTTGTTATTTAAGAATAATATGCACTGGTAATAATTAACTATTTGCAAATTTTAAAGAAAAAAAATTATTCTGCGATGCATTTTTTTTAGTTAAGTTAATTTCTTATAAATTAAAAATGAAAAAAAAAACGAATAGAATTTTAGGGCGAACGTGCTCTCAATAAAAACATGGGTATACACACATCCACATGTATTTAATATATTTATAAAGAAGGCTTAGGAATTTCTTGAGAGATCAGATGACTGAAGTGTATACCAGTAGCGTGGAACTTGATATTCTCAAACGCGCAGGCTCCTTTGTTGTTTTTTTATATAGATATTTCATTTTTATATGGTGTATCGGCTTCGATCAATTTTGGCATACATCCAATAATTCTATATTGAGGTTTCCAATATAACATACTCATATATAAAAATATACATATATGTATACATACCGTACAAGATCTCGCGCGACTGCCAGCTGACACACTCGGATTTTTCAACGAAAACGATATAAGACGCCTGTCGTCGCGAATATGTCAAATGAAATGTCCGTGTTCATAAATTTAATTTGATGTTCGACTTTATACTCAATTTTAACACACAAGAAAAAATTACATATATTTCAAGTGAAAATAAACTTCACGAAAAATAATGTCTTGATAAAATATACAAACATATATATACATAAATACATATAAACATCTGGATAAAATACATAAACCCTGCTGAGTCTTACGATACTTGATATGGTGTTGGGTAAGTTTATCGAGTTTTTTTTTCCTCTCATATTCAACCAATACGACATTCACCTCACTGCATAAGATGAAAGCCATCTCTCGGTATCCCGTCAACTGTATTCCACTCTATATGGAATTGGATTGAATGCGCCGGACCTGTTTGTATGGTAATATGATAATTAAGACATTCGCGTGGCCCAAACGTATTTTCTTATATGTTCACTTATAAACACAACGCATTCACAGATATGTATTAGGTACCATTCATGACTTTGTGATGGCTGCATTATTTAATTCTACCATTATATGTATACATACAGCAATTCTCAGGAATTCATCTAAGAGAACCCCCATGAGATTAATCTCGTCAGCATATAAAGCAATAAAATAAGTCGATATCGAAACCGCATAAAGAATACAATTTTTTTGTATTTGTAAAAAATGTGCAGCCAGCGTTGGACTTATAAATATAACTATATCTCCCTATAACCGAGATGGAATAAGACAGTGAGAGTCAATTAGACTACATAACATATATACACACGAGAATTTTGTTTTTCTTGTTTATTCAAACGTGGTTCATTCTGAATTAATTTCAACCTGCTTCCTTTTTTACCATCGTCATCAGTCGACGTTTATTTTGTACCATTGCCTACAACGAAGCGTAAATTAAAGTGAATGACTCGCGAATGAATAGAAAGACGACTATAATTGGATCTGTAATTACAGTGATACAATGAATTCACAGGCCCATGAATATACTTGGACAAAAGACTTTTTTCTTTTTTTTCACGAGTAGTGTCTATCCATTTCTTTCACTTACTTTTTTTTTTTTCAAAGAATTTTCGCAAACCTTCACTATTCAATTTAATGCTGGGTCACTTTCTTATACTATTATATAGGCGCACAAATATTCTTCAGTCCAATTTGTCTGGATCATATATATGTATGCAATTACCGGTAAAATAGAGCATGTTCATTGCCCCATGCGTATCGGACTCACACGGAATATCAATGAGATCAAAAGATTCTGGTCTTTGTTATTAGCATGGCTATATATATATACACTTGCTATGTATATACATATATATGTGTATGGCAGTGTTGACCGATATACAAGAGACTCATGAGAATCTGTTCCTCCATCTCTTCTTTCGTATGAGAGAGGACACCTGAGTGCATTCAATGCTGTACATGTTATCGAGAAACGATAAGATATTCGTATATATGGATACATAAATGTATATATGCTCTGGCAATGCTGTGTATAGATGATTTTATGCGAATGCTTCGCTTAATAAATTGCGCTGGTCTTCTTCATCTTCACATTTCTTTATCTTCATCATCTCTTTCTTCTTCTTTTCAGCTGATCTCTTTTCGACATGTGTTTAGGGGCTTGTGCACTTTATATTGAGATCCGACGCTATTCCATTTATCAATGAAAATAAAACATACAATTATTTGTTGTCACTATCACTAATATAAAATAAAGATGATGATCGAAAGTTGAAATATATTGCATTTTATTAAATGACAGGTGTTAATTCATAATATAGAAATATATCATTGGGTGTTTGGAAAAGTCGCACTTTCACTTTTCTTCGATTATATAAAATATAAAATATATTCGCTCAAAATCAATTTTCTGATAATATATTTTTAAAATTGTATAAATTATTTAATATTTCTTGTGAGACACTTATGACATACCTGGTGAATTAAAAGCAATAGGTATACTTATTATCGTTCAATAATTGCTGAGAATAATTTGAAGGTTGCGTAGCAATACAGAAGGGCTGTGTATGCGCATGACTATATATATATATATATATATGCCGTATGGCCGATTACAGTCTCAATCATCTAAATTAGCTGTAAGCACGGAGATAATTGTGTGACGTGGACCTACAATTAGGCGCGGTGGCCATGTACAGCTATGACAAATCATGCGGTGAATTTGCAAATTATATAAAAGCAAAAGAGAGAATATGTATATGAGGACGGAGGTGCTGGTTCTTCGCACGCGCAATGAGAACAGGTTCCCATGGGTTCGATCAACGATCGTCTCTAAATCATTCTGATTTATCGCATAATGCCGCTCTGGATACATTGATGTGAAAAATAATCGAGGCATGTATCGCAAAATATTACCTTCAACTACCAACGATCACGACCCTTTTTATACAATATGATATTTTTCATGCAGCTTATCTCATTTTTTTTTCCATTAAATGTACATCGGCCATTTTAAAAAAAATCTATCAAAACGATAAACTCAACGTGAAAATTAGTTTGTTGCTACTGAAGTTATGGAACTGTTGACGTTAGCACATAGTAAATATTTTTCAATTCGGTTATTAGTAACAACCCTGTTTACTCATGAATTCGAATGAAGAAATACATTGTATTTGCTATATTCAATATAAATTACACACACTAATGATACAAAAAAATCCAAACACGTGCGGGCCCACCAGTCGCTTCATTTACTTATTTTTTATATGTAGGGAGGAATTTTGTATAAGAATTTTTCCATCATAAATTTATTACATCTATTTTTACCAATTTGATGTGTCTCTCCTTTTTGTCTTTCCGTTGAAATTCTCAATGGGTGTTGTATGAATAAATGCACGTGCGTTTAAGAACATATATACTGTATGTGGGTAAAGTGTTAGCTGTACGCTTATCCAACATGTACGTGACCAAAGTACTTGGTGAGAAATATATTCGCGTATACAGATATATATTAATATTGTATAATTATAAAAATTTATTGGACCCTGGAGCATAATATATATGCATATATGTAATCGGTGAATGTTTGCTATTTAATGTGTATTACGATACATGTAAATAGATAGAAATTTACAGATAATAGAATTGAAAGAGAACATAAAATGAAATAAATATGTTTCGAGTATTTATTTTCGAGAATACAATAAAAATAGCTCTATCATTTGTTGACATATGTGGCCATGATACGGTTAATATTTTTCTTTCAACGTTGTCAATGATGTCATTCTATCTAAAGTCATAATGCAATAAAATATGGACAATGGAAGAAGTGTAAATGATTTTATGCGGCGCAGTATTATATATGAATAACTTCGCCATGACCAAGTACGTACTATTATGCATCGATAATCATGTTGTTTGTGCATTTGTATACATGGACATGTGGGTGGCTATAAGCGAATAATATAACTGTTCGACGGAGTGGAAAACCTCACAGTAAAACCACCTATAGTGAAATATAGGAGATATATACAAATAGTACTCAATGAAAATATAGAAATAAACATGAAGAATTCTATATTAATAGATGGCATTCAACTATTTTATTTTGTAGCAATGTCGAGAGAAAGAAAATTAATTCCGATCAATATGTAATAAAAGATAAATAAACATATATATTAGTGTGCATATATATTGTTTCTTATGGCGTGGATATAAGAGGCCAAGAGAAAATGCAATGGTATATGATTAGGTTCACAAGTACAATCGGTCACTCGTTTCACGTTTAATATATTGCAAGATATAATTTTCATGGAATATGTTCTCACGCTTATTTACCACTCATGGTATTGATGGTGGTGGTGGCAGTAGTGTGATGCAGTGAACAGGAGAAAAGTGGGTGGCAGAGAGTTAGGAGGGACATCATACTTATATATATTGGACGCAAAACGCAGGATTGTGCGGGAAGAGAGTGCTTTTGTGCGCAATTAAATGGGGCGCAATGATGTTGCACCGTTTAAGGTATAAATCTGCGTGCCCCAGGCACAATAATGCCAAACGAATACAGTTTACCGCGTTGATCGTATAACCACGAGACATTTCGCATGAGTAATATATACATCGGTGTAAAATGTTGTATATCACAATATAGATATATGTGTTGTTTCGATATATGGTGCCAGAGGCATTTCAGGCTTGGCGGGCCTCTATATATCGTGAATATATTTGCGGCTACTGAACATTATCGAGTCTCGAGAGAGACAAGCATATATACGTTCATATAGCTATATAGCTTCGCGCTTTCGCCACATGAGAGTGAATGATGGGCCGTTATTGGCTTGGCAACCCACTTTATATATATAGTGTATATCATGAAATCTTTTGGGAGACGTAAAAAACTAAAAACATAAAAATAAAATGAAAAAAAATGCAATAAATTACAGTAAAATCTCACTATGAGCAATTTGCGTTTAAATTGCATGAAAATTACTGATCTCAACAATTGCTTATAACGAGAGGGATTCAGCTGTATATTGAAATAACGAGGATTAATAAGTATTATAATATTATCAACTTTTTAATGCTACATTGCTGTATAGAAAGTGAAATATTGTGGGAGTTCGCTACGTTCATATGCATATGCTCGATGCAATTTATTAATCATGGCAAATAAACAAAAATGTCTAGATCCCCTCGCTTAAATGAATATATTTCTAAATGCAGAATTTCAATTGATGCACACGCACATATGGAATTTATTTAAAAATATAATTATATTATTTGGCATGCAGGGAGAGAACATAATATTAACCCCATTATTTTGCTTCCACTGATATGTATATACACATATTCCCATATTTTTTACATTACTAACTTGGATATGAAAATTGACCGAAATCGAACGAGTATTGTACATCCAAAATGTGATATCTATACAAAATATATATCAGGTGTGGCTTGTCGATAATTTGTGTATTTAATATATGCACGCAATCATTGTTTCACACGCATATGTTTTAAAATTATAAGAGTGACACGTAAAGCATTCGAACAATAAATTGACATATATTTTATCGTGCCGTATGAAAATAAATATATAAGACATAAAAGAGCTGTGTATATGTCAGCTGTGCCTTCTTCATGAATATATATATAATAAGTCACTATGTATACTTAAGTATTATAAAAGTAGGCTTGCATGTAATTATCGCTTTCACCGAGAGTACAAATCCACTGAAGATGTACTCAAGAAATGCAGCAGTATCAGTATTCGTTCGTCATCATCTTTTTGTAATAACAAAATAAAATATAGATACATTGGTATATATTTACAATGCGAATAAAATGATTGGAACGACGCGTGCGACACGTGCGTAATCACGTTTGAAATTGTCGCCTGATTGTCAACTGAGTCTGCTGTCATCATTCGACGGCCATCATATAAATTCTTCAGAATATATGTACATACATATATAAATTAAAGAGACGCATATATATATATATATATATATATATATATATATATAT
>CAJUYH010001659.1:52944-77158 GCA_910591685.1 Galerucella tenella
GGGGGGCACGAGTGAGAAAGATGAAAGAGCGAGATTGAAAGAGAAGCGAAAAAGAAAGAGAGCGGCGAATGAAATATAGCAATGTGGGGAGAAGGACCACGACACAATCACGGTCTGCACGCGCCGAGCCCCGAGCCACATTTAGTCCATGTTACACGAAAACAATTCCACACTATATATGGAATATTATATATTAACTCACCGAACCGCTATTTAAATTTTCATTTATATATACATGACGATAGTGAAAGCAATATTTTGTATTTTTTATTTTTTCAAAGAATTGAAAAAATAATTAAATATAACAATTGGCATTATGTGGGTAACGAGTGACTGAAGTAACACAGAATATCCCGTATGATTAATAATTTATGTTCATTTTTTTTTCTAAAATTTTTTTTCTTTCAACAACCAAATCTCCAGATTTCGGACAATTGAATTATGTAATGTATAAATAGTTACCTGCCATTATAAATACAGAACAAATGTAATAATTGAAAAAAACGCATATTGTTCACTGATTTTGCATCGTGTAACGTTGCCTCGTCGTCTGCGTGATCGCCGCCTTGCGGGCGCACGGCTATCTGACCCGCTGGTCGAGCGCCCGCGGGCCTTGGCTATTCGAAGTGTGGGAATCCTGCACCTCCATACCTTCCGGCCGACCTCTACCGCAACCTGCAACTGTAGCTCCCTGCTAAAAGCCACTGCTAATACTTACACACGTCTATATGAGCATACACACATTTATAAATATATATACATATAGAAATGACGTAAACACTCTTAGTCGTCACATTTCACTGTAAAATACACTTGTCGATCATATTTATAAATATATATATATCTTTAATTTTGTAATTTGTATTCAGTTATCTTTGAAATTTTCTCGATACAATAGGAGTCCATATAGCGCTAAATATTCTAACACTATAGCACATGTATACATTTATATGTATATTCAAATATATGATACTGTATACGTAATACTAGTGGCTTGTAAAAGTGAAGGTGCGATTGATTGAAACTTGATAAACGACAACTGCTGAACGCTTAATTACTCATGAAATGAATTTTCATGTAATTAACATTCACTCATACGAATTTATCAAGCGACTGAGCACAAATTTTTATATATCTTCTTCAAAGACCATTCAAGAATCAAATCATTATGATTTTTACTTTTAGTTATTTTGTTAGACAATAAATTGGAAAAAACAAGAGTGAAAATGACTGTATTTTAGTATAAGTGATGAGACTATAAATAATATAGTTTAAATATTTAGTTTAAAACGAGTATGTATACAAGTTATTGAAAATTAAATCAAGTTAAGGTGCCTCATGTTTATATATCAATATACTCTCTCTATCCTGAAGCATCGACATATAACCACGCTTGATATCTCCCATGATGTACAGACGCTCCTAAAGTAGAAGTACAGTTCGTGGCGATTCGGTTCGAGGTACCTCAATGTTCGTTTTGCGAGTTATCGGCTCGCGTGTCAAGAGATCACACCCAACATCGATGAGAAATGACTTGTCCCGGCATATATACACATATTGCTACACAACACATTTATGCACATACTAGCAGCATATCTGCACATATTTCAATCAGCAATTATTCTATCGATAATTCTCATCAAAGAAATAGAATTCCTTCAACAGTTTAATTTTTTTCCTTACTGATGATAAAATTAGCGTAACAATATGGATATTTATTTCTCCACTTTCAGTTTGTAAATTTCGAGCGAGGGACTCAAACAAATATATATACAAACGGCCATGGTGGAGTCACGGAAGAACGCGTGACCATACATGGTCATCAGCTTCTCCGAAACTTCTCTCACTTCGTGACCTCTTCGCACGCTGCTGGCGAGCACATACGAGTATACTGTCAGACTCTCTCGTATTATATAGTTTGCTGCAAGCGTGAGCGTGTGGACGCGCGGTTATCGTCGATCCGGACGCGGTTACCGCGGCTGATCCGGTTCTCATGTGCACACACAGTGCATATATATATGCAAAGGTATGGATATATATATATATATATCCATCCATACCCCTACCTATACCTATACGAGAGACGATTAAAATTACTATTACAATGCCAAGGAGAATGAGAGGGAGAGGGAGAGAGAGAGAGAGAGAGTGAGAGAGAGAAATTGGAACGAACCCTATATATATATATTTTTATATATTGAGTTCGATGAAGTCCAATTCGTATGCGACGACTGAGTGCACATTGTATCGATCGATCCCTCGATAATCTCTTGCATTCGGTTGGAATAAATAGAATTGAAGTTTGATATGACTGCTATGGTGTATTTATGTGTGCAATATGCTATGTAGTATCAATAATGGTCAATGTTTTTTTAATACAAGTCTCATTATGAAATCTATATAAATGGATATACAATTTTATTTTATGATGATTTCAACTTTTTATTTCGTAATTACCACCTAACACCTGTATTGTTTTAAGGAAAAGGGGGATATAAAGCTTTGTCACACCTATTTTCATTTACAACGGTGCGACTACTACTATATGTAGATATATGTATTATATATCTATGGAAGACACAAAACAGTACAATTCAACTGATCACAATTGTTCACATACCAGCTTAATTGGCTTCGTGATATCATATATATGTTACAAATGAACATTACACACACATACACACATACACATATATATATAAAGAAATTTCTTCATGACACAGTATCACGACAACGATGCGTTTACATTTGTTGCGTATACATCGTATATTTCTGTGATTTAATCGCACAAACTGGTGCACGAGCGTCACTCGAAATTTTTTATTCTGTCGTCCAACAAGCGGGACTTGGAATTTCTAAGTCATCGAGTTTGATCACGAGCGGAGACGCCGCAGGCGACGTTAATAACAACGGCGGCATCGCTGTCACACAAGTACGTCGTTCCTCCAGCATAGAAAGACGTCGTCACAGTGTATCGTACAGATATATAGAGCTTTATGTTTTTATTACCTTTATCATTTTGTTTTTCTTTTGTGAATATTTTCTCTCCTCTGTTGCTCTCACATATATACGTACACACATTGATACATACAATCATTGACAATATTGCGTTTCTTTGTTTGAAGCGTTTTGTGCACTATATCCGTTTTTTCCCCTTTTTATTGCCCATTCTCTTTCTATTCTTGTGTATCATCTGTAAGCCCCCAACTGACGGATCTTAAACTACTTTATTACTCTGAAATAAAAAATTTTTTAGATGTCGCCGAAAAAGAGGCACAATTTCGCTCTATTACTCGCATAAATTTTTGCGCGTATATTAAATACAAAATATACATACACGCGCTCATATATAAATATATATAATGAAGAGTCGTAAATGATGTCGCGAGTAAATGTGAAAATTGTAGTGGCGTGCGACATTATGACTGCGGGGGATTTTACAAGTCCAATTTATAATCACGTCATGATATCCAAATGTTTGGACGTCCTCAAACGACCTGGACACCTCTATACTATAATTTATCTATGCATTGAATTTTGCTTCGTCTGCTAAAAAACAAAAACAAAATATGAGTCTTTTCAACCAGTTTTCATACAATTTTCAATACAATAATAGAATAATATCAACTTTTTTAACAACTTATTAGTCAATAAAATAAATTATCAATGATTGAATATGTCTTCAAATATTCATGGCGTCACTACGGGTGATCATAAATTGTATACGTAAATATATATATATATATATATATATATATTATAAAGACGAATTATTGGTACCATCTGCTCAGTAGACCACGGGAGGTCGCGTACTATACGCGAATATTCACTATATGTATATATTTATTTTCCTTCACCAATTAATTTGGTCACATCGTGGTCCTGCGCATATATACATTGCATTATAGAGGGATCGACCCCACGAAAACAAAGTAATCGCAAAGTTGTATCAGTAGGGGTGACGGTGGTGTTCGTCCCCATTGGCCGTTTAATTAGCGAAGTATTGTGCGCGGATATATATACGGATACAGTTTTGTACCAACAGTGGCTGAGAAAGCACGATATATATCGCAAGTGCGGCAAACAGAGAGAAAAACGTACATGAGCTCTACAGCGTGCGATGCTTCGTCGTTCATGTGGTTTCGTGTATATATATATATATATATATATATATATAAATAACACACGATATCGTCCAGCAAGATCTTATTCAGTGTTTCGCTTGAGCGGTAGGGTTAATGATGCTATCGTCCATACAGTGCCAAAGTGATCACATTACAGATACTGATGCTCGATGTACATTTGAAATGGACAACTATTTGGGATTTGGTTTTTTCTTTATTTAAATACATGAAACAAAATTAAGTAAATTAATAAATGATGTTGTGGTGCAATGTTTTGATATGAGACGAAAAGGAAGTATTTTAAAAATTTTGTCACAATAAATATTTGTATATGTATATATAGAGTGCGTATGATCAAGAGCATTATTTATCTATGCATGCGAAAATCAATTGTTATTATTAACTTGATATATACATGTACGGGATTATATGTTGCGGCGGTAGATGATCATTGACACAAACGAGTCGTCAACATCAAGGCTATGAAAATCTTGCAAGATTTATAGTTTACGACACCTGTGAGAACTCGGTGCTTCTCACGTCTGTAGGTATATATTTTGCTGCGCACACCACTGCCGCTTTTCGACCTTCTTCACACACACACATACATATTCGTATCATCGTCGTCTTAAACATCGCCGTACGGCCTACATCACCACTATTTATATATATATATATATATATATAAAGACATGTCCTTAACCGAGAACAAGGATGGTTAATAAATAAAATAAAAAAATATATATGTATAAAGACAGTGAGAGATAGGTATTATTCATGGTCTTATTAAAAGGAAAACTTCTTAAAGTCATATACTCATTCACGTCCGCCCTTTGCACGTATGTGTTTAATAAACGCTTATTCGGGCGTGGATTAATTTAATATGTTTACGACACAACCGCTGGTTAATGTAAGAATATCTATAAACAATTGATATATGTATGTATAAATTAACTATGATTCTTTCAAAATATTGTTTTGAATAATTTTATGACGGTCATGTACATCTTTCAATTTAATTTAAATTATCAACGTCAAAAAGTTAATAAACAAAATAATTCATGTTATATATATTGTTAGGACCTAGCCCGATCATCCCTCTCATTTCGAAGTCAAATGAATATTCTTTTTTTATTTGTAAATACACAAATTGCACACGCCAAGGTACAGCAGTCAATGACACTACCTAGAAATCAGCTGTGCGTTTCACTGTTACCGTTAGCACAAAACAGTGCGAGATTGAAATGGGCTTTGGAATATGGAAAATTGATAATATTCGATAATATTATTTAAATACAGTTGTATAAGAACAATGTGAAATTTCACAACAAATTCGTTTATTAACCTCAGTAATGTCAACGCAGGAAAACGTTCATTGATTCACGGACAAAACCTAAATTGTTTATTCAGCCATCGGCGAATAAATTAAGAGTTCAAACAAGGGCCCCTCCAATATCATTTATGTAAAAACTGAATCTTAGAACCTATATAAGTCTATGTTAAAAGAACAAGTGCAGGATCAATTCGGAGTCGAGAATCAGTTCAGGATAGTTGAAGCCACGAAGCTCTCCGAGCTCTCTAACGTCCTTGAATAAAATAAATTTATTAGTTATCAGTTCACACTAAGTCATTCAGTTTCGTCATATAATAACAGAATGTTTCAAGTTAAAATGAAAATCGCTGTAATCATATAATCGTTTATTGTTTTGAATTGAATAAAAATAATTGTTTAAAATAAATCATCGGTTCATCAACCAATCACATGTCTTCCATCGCAATCACTTCAGCTGCGCATAACAGTGACAGGCGATCTCTCTACCTTTTCGGACTCTCAATTTCTTTAAAGTAAATTATACTTGTAAGTTGTGGTTCAAGTCCAATAGCGCCGATATTTCAATAATATCATATCAACAATACCTATTTATATACTTATATGTGGTGGCAGAACAAAACGCAAATGCGAATATAGAAATGTTTTTTCGAATTTTCATTTAGTTTAAAGAAATATGAAAAGAAATTTTTTTCTGGGCGATGAAGTTTAATATGGCGTAGATTGAAGGATAGCAATAAGGCAAAAGCGTGAGAGAGAAGGATAGCAATAAGGCAAAAGCGTGTGGATTATTATATTTGTAAAGTTGAAAGACGACCGCGTGTGAGAGTTGGCACTAAAACTACTCGGAGCGTGGGCAATAATTTACGATGCCGAGCAGACGCGGATAACTTTGTAAGTATAGCACGAGTGGCGTATACCAGAGTGTGTGTAAGTATTCCAATCAAATTCAAAAATGTTTATCTTTGTACGTTTTCACAACAGTGCCAAATAGGGTGTGATGCTAGTGTATCTGTATAGAAAGGATAAAAAAAATATATGTATATACCGAATGAAAGAGTAAAATCAGAAGCAAATAAGGCAATAAACACAAAACAATCGAGGAATTGATTGCTGTTCTGCGAAAACCCACAGTCAAAAATACAGTACAGAGCACTGCGACAAGATTTGTAATGTGGGTCGCTTCGATATCCTGGTTCATATATCGGTACGCGGTTGTGCACTGCAACAACATACGTGTAATAACAATTCTAAAAAAAATTAGAACATATCATACAACGATATATTTCATGCTAATAATATCATTATGAAATTAATATCTCTACAAAATATCAAATTTTTCTTCATTGAGGTAAATTTTGCTGAACATACATGAATATAAGTTTGAGTTAAATATTTTCGTTCTAAACTACATATAGATATATCTATATGACGTTATATTCCCTACGCACATCATCTTATAATAGACAAAGATATAATATCTCTTATTAAATATAATATTTTAATGCTGTCTGTTCACGCATGTATAACCCACCGTGTAATATGAAATGACATCTCTATTCGTGAGTAGTTATGACATTGTTACTGTTGCAGTATTGTGAGTGAATTATTTTTGGCATTCGTTTATAATTCCTTGGTACATATGCATACATGCACACACATATATACATATATATTTCGAACTGTCGCATATAGCTCCGTTTATTTGATGACTTATGAATACCCCGTTGATGCCATCCATGTCATTAGCCTTCATGTTAGTGATATACATACACGCGTGCATATATATATATATATATAAATGCACTATGCGAATTGCCGAGTGCGCGCGCAAGCGCCCAGTTTGGTTTTATGGTCTCGTAAATAAGACGACATAAAACCAATATGTCTGCTTTATTTTTTGCACGCGTACGAAACAAAACGTTGTGAGTTCTCGCAGTTGACTTGCCTCTGGTCTCACTCACAAATATTATATCCGACATATATATATATATATATACATATATATTTGCATGTGTGCACAATGAAAAAGCTAACAGTTTGCGGTGGATGAAGCTTCTGCGCGCACAACACAAACGATCCTCGATAAGCTCTCTTAATTTATCGCTCTTTTCCTCGGGTCGTTGCCAACGTGCTGGCTCACACGCTGTATACATATATAGAAGTATATGTATGTATATAAATGTGCATCCGACTCGTTATATTTCGACGCTCGAATCTCTTGCCACCCGCGGGCACCAGAGATTACAGATCCAGAGTCATCTCTCTTTGGAAAAAAAGGAATCAAACAAAACTTAAAAATTGAAGATAAAAATATTGATAAAACATGTTTTTGTTACAATCATAAATTTTATTGCGTGTTTTAGGCGGTTTATAAGTGTCGATATACGTGTGTATATATATAACGATTTCTTATGCTGTATACTTTAGTTACTTTTGTTTGATTGAAAAAAAAAGCGTTGTAATTAAATTGCCATAATATATATATATACATGTAGAAATATGTAAACATATATAAAGCCGTTCGGTAATGAGATAGGAAAAGAAATAGTGGATACAAATAGTGCCTCGCCAATGTAACTTACAGAAAAAAAAGCGATTGCGAGAGAGAGTGAACGAAGGAAAATTTTTTTTCAAAGTGTATATGTATATATTGTACCGCAGGCAAAATAGCGAGTCTTATCGCTATGTGGTATCAAAGGCATGATGGCAAAGCGGTATATATATATACATACATATATAAGTATACGCGGGCGCGCGTTGTGTCTCTCAAGATAAGATATATCTTGACGGTGCAAAGACCGATGCCACTTGTCCACCCCGCGCGTTCGCATCCGAAAGGTGTAATAAATCGCTCATGATCGCTTTTTACCGATCGCGAGTATGGCGCTCTTGTTTTTGGACCAACTATATATCCACTCCTATACAACATACATACACGTGAATGTATATATATATTATATTATATTATATTATATTAAAACCCTCAAGGAAGATGAGACGATTTTTTTTAACTTGAAATTTTATTTCGAGTTTTATTAGGTATCGTCTGGGAATATATACCATATTGCAAAATCCATCTCTTATTTTATTACAATTTTTTTTGTTTCATGTGTGAAAGTGTATACCTAATCTTTATAAACTTTCTTCTTCCCGAACACTTGTACTTTTCATCATTTTCCTCATGTTCTTTTTTTTCTCTCATACATTGCCGTGCTACTCACGAATGCAGATGCAGTATCATAAGAATATCGACGTCTGGCCCGCGATAATTCGACGCATATATACGAATTTATACACGTATAATTCTCTCTGGGGTTCGTTCAAATGGCACACAAGAGACTGATAGAAGGAAAGAGAAAGAGAGTGGCTAGATACCATACGGAGAGTAACACGAGTCCTTTGCGTAGCAAAGAAATTATTCCATTGGTTGTTCTGTATACCTTTGAGCTGCTGTGCACAGTACTGTTGAATTTCATTAACATATACATATATAAATATATATATATCACGATACCTGTACACATTTCATCTCATGTATATACATGCCTCTAGAGATATGTTGCTACCGTGCCAGTCTGTGATATGGTGTGTGAAGTGCATCGCACATGCTGCTGGGCATATGAGTTTAATGAATTAAACAGAAATAAAAAAATAAAAATTGCTTCTCATTTACTTTCACTTTCTATAGTAACGATAAAAATTCGGTCAGATTATATCCTCGAATCTTAATCACAGGAGATGCGGTAATTGTGAGAGAGTTAAGTGGTATAAAGAGGAAATGAAAGGTGAGATGGAGGAGAGAGAAAGACTATATAGTTATAACTCAGAGCAGCAGATGATAATATAAAATGCGCACGCGCCACCAGAGACCAAAAATGTCTTTTTTTTTATTTATGGATGTATGGCAAGATGTCGTGTGCAACAGCTGCTCGTATATATATATATATATGTATATTGTAACGTGTTCTTATAAAGATTGAAGATGTGGTTATTAACTACACACAACAGGGTGATTAAAATGCATTGAGTAAATTCAGTACCCATATGGCAAAATATATACGTTTCCACTAATATGAATTGATTACAGGTGATCTTTGATATTATATTTGTGCGTACATATAAATATATCGAAATCTCTTATATGAAATAAACCACAAATGAATTCAACTGTATCGAGTCGGTCAGAGAATCAGCGATTTTTCGTCAATACACATGCGCCAGGTTTTCAGTATTAATTCTGTATTTGTGCATGGTGATGGAGGGTATAGCGACAAAAATTCATCTAGATACGGTATAGTATGTGAATGAATTCGTTTCGCTTTTACTTGTAAGGCACAATGTGGATAATAATGCGATTCGAAACGGATCGATAATGTTGTGGCGTGGCCACATCCTCGCACCATAGCAATTATACAATTTTAATGCCTTCGATTTATCCCCGCTGTTATTAAAAAACATACGAAAAATGCACTGAATATATCGCATGTAGGTACATATAAAATCGTGTGTATAATTTATTTATTTTTATTATTTTCAATTATAATGTAGTATAATATATCCAAGGCGACGATAAAGTGACAAAAAAAGAGATAAGATAAATATATAGAAGGATAATATTTTCGCAAGTCACATTGTCTTGATGGTTTCTCGTTTATATATTTATTTTCTCACACTGATGCGCCTGATTACTACCACGGCAATGCAACCACGCGGTATGTGCAGCATTGAATTCCACAGTAAGATGAAACTATATTTAACGCACCATGTACATCTATATATACATGCTTTAATCAGTATGAATGCAAATTACCGCTTTGGGCGTCCACGCGCGATTTAAGGTACTGCACAATTTGAACTTTAGATGAGGATGACTTGTTATTATATACGAGTATATGAATATGAGATGTGAAATAGCATTTGTCAATATTGCACATATAAACGCATCTGCAATAAACATTGACATTAATAATCAGAATATGCATTAAGTTTGGACTAATAAAATGATTGTAAAATGAATAATTAGCAATGATGACTGAGAAGTAAAAAAGTAAAATAATAATTGATAGAGGATATGTAAATTCTTTTGGTTATAATATAAGTATGAAGCGAGGGTAATATGTGTGAAACATAATACTCGGCTGCATATATATTTAAATAAAAGGCAAACAAGTCTTCAGGCCTGGTGTCAGGTAATGGGTACACTTATCGAGACGAGATATCGTCACGTATTGGTCGTATGTTTTCGCTCGCTAAGTCGGTAGACCACGAGCGCGTGCGCGCACACTAAAAGCATACCGACGCCCATATTAGCGAGAGTAAACTCTTGTAATGTCGATAAGTTAAAATATATTGTTTTATACAAGTAGAGACGTATAGTTTCCAAGAGCGTGTTTGCTTACTGGTTACAGTTTGAGTTCCTGGAAGTTTAAGGCAAAACGATAGGTCACAATAACGTTCACGAGAGGAAAGCGAGAGCGAGGGCAGGGAGAAAGATGAGTGAATTGGCACACGCCAAATGATAATAATGTGAATGATGTAAAGTGAATGATAGTAAGACTTGTAGCGCTCTCTATCCACATGAGAAAAATTTTTTTCATGAATTATTCGACAGTAACAGATATTCGAAATTACCGTTCATGATTTTTTTATTCCACTTTCCACCAAAACCGTTAATTTAGACGGTAAGAGCATTTTAAATCTCACTACTTTCTGTTGAATATAGGTATAAGAATTGATGTTAACACAATGAATTTTTAATTATTGAATATAATTTCTGAGTAATTATACGATATTTTTTAATTGAATTTAAACATTGTGTCACGATAAAATATTTTTGAGAAAATGCAATTTATATGTGTGAATAAATAATGGTTTGAGATAAACAGAAAAAATTCCAAGTAAGCTTCCCGTTTATCGTTGACACTGTGACGTCTTCACAAAAGTTTATTAACATTTTATTAATCATCTTATTTTTTCTTTGTCCCATTTGTGAGTTCGGTTAGGTACTTGTGGGCGCATTCGGTGTATCACAATTTCATAGTGTATATGCATAAATGAATTGTATTTTTTTTCGAAAAATATAGAATAATTTCGACAACAATATCTGCAGTTAAAATTGATACAATTCAAATATGTTTCTATATAATTATTATATCAAATCCGACAAAAATATCGTACAAGGCCATGTTTATATTAATCACAGACGTCATTTATTTCCATAGTGGAAAATTATTTTGACGGATCAGTATCATAAATAAATATTATATTATTGTCAGCGATTTCATTATATACAATAATAATTCGCTATTGCAGCAACTTTGATAATGGCTTTTCACTCTTATTTAAACGTTGCGGGGGAGATAATTTCTTATATATAAAGATTATAATAAAATTATCAATATAAATATATAGTTCCTGATATGAGTCGTCATGCGTGATTGCGTTCAAGTTCCATTTGCCGTTATCAAGACCTCTCTCAACACAGACACCACAGGGGGGAATCGGTAATTAAACGCAGATAACGATTAATGACAAAATAGAAAAATAGATGCTCGTTCATTTTCTTTACTGATAAATTCAAATAAATAAATAAGAATATCTTAATCCATTTTTATTTTATCTTTATTAGCTTTGTGTAGATCTTCATTACTTGCACACGTTACATCTTGGACTTTACCACCATGTGTATTACGCGCACTTGATATGGACATAGATGTTATGATGTAGATATATGTTGGTGATGGAATGCAAGAAGCCATTTAGATTTTCCACTCATCATTTGTATATGCTTATTATGTTATTTTCTGTTCTCAGAAAAAATTTATTTATTTTTGTTATCGATATCCACACTATGACCGGAAGAATTTCATAATATAACTTTTTAACCTAAAATATATATGAAATAATAATATCTTGAAAACATATGTTTGTATATAGGGTGAAAATTAATTGTTTTTAAATCAAAAGAAGTAAATGGAACATATTTACTGAAATATTGAAATAAAATTTCTTGGCATTCGTTTATTAATCGCAGAAAAAAAATGGCAATATTAATAATAATTATTCTATCAGTAGAAGAAAAAAGCTTTATTTATTGATAATATATACAGAAATAAGCAGTAATTTGAATGAAAAGTGTTGCAATATATTTGAATGGACTTATAAAAAAATTTTCCTCGGTATGATTCGCCTTAGGCACGGACTATCCGCCGGAAGTATCATAACGACACGTATATATAGACATATGTATATATATTATAATATTTCATTCGCATATCCACAGATATAATGTTTCATGAGAACTGTGACGGCGTGGAAAAAAAAGGGTCATGTGAACGTGTCATGAGCGGCAACCGTACACTTTTATTATGAATCCGAGGCTCGTGGGACATTGACCGTGAGTGTCGCGTGTGCTTTCTTATATGTATATATATACATACATGTAGGTGTGTATGTGCATCCATTTTCAATCAACAAACACCACATGTGAAATGCAATGCCTTTTTTTTCTCGTTTCGTCAATGGATGAATAGACAGGTCACACTATATTTCGTATAATCCCCATGGCCAATTAGCGTATTTAATCCAAAACACGAAATGTATTCAATACATAAAAATGAAAATTAATATGCAGACGCATATATACTAATTTTATCTGAGCAGAGCAAATATTTATATTGAGGAAGAGAGATTGAATGGTGGAGGGTTTTTGTTATCGTTACTTGTTAGTTTATATATACTCCAGAAATCAGATTAAATGTCGGATATCCTGCGTATAGGGTCGTTCTCTGGTTTGCTTCTGTCTTTCTCATTTTCTCTTTTTTCTTTTTTGCCGCGCTTTCTCTTTGTCTTCCCCACTGGATTGTTTAGTGTTAGTTGTTGGTTTGTGTATACAGGAAGCTCCAGTCATTACATCGCTCAGACCCCTCTACACATCCACTGAGCGACACACTCCGATACACACATTCATAACGATTTCGTTTTACGTCTCTCGTCGTCTCTGTCTCTCTCCTCTATATATATTCTTTATGTGTATATATATATAAGGATATATGAGATTTGAGCCTGCGAGCCTACTGCTATTCCAGGCGAGACTATACATGATATATTGTATCTTCTTTTATACAATCGAAAATTTATTGTGTAATTAAAAATATATTAATATAATAAGCCATATAAGATTTTTGATTTCATTTTATATCCTCGTTTACTTTTGAATAATAAATAGATATATACAGAGGTCTGATATAGACCTTCGAATTAATTTTATAAAACATGCAATATTTTCGCCCTGATGACGGAAATGTATGTAGCTAATTATCAGGACTTACGCCACGGGTTATCATTAACAATGTTACTCTCCACAAACGCGACCCTCTCATCATGTGTGTGTCCTTCAGGGTGTCTTGGGCTACCCGCTACATATTTCATATTATATATCCATATGTATCCATGTTATGTATATACAAATATATGTATATATATTGTGTTATCAACGACCCAGTCAAAAACTCCGTGACTTCACACTCTCATATATATTTATGTAGAACGTTTCCCCGTATTCGAAGAACATTTAAATAAACTAGCATATATTCTTTTACATAAATGTATATACATGTGTGCTACTGCCATTTGTATTCATCATAGCTAACACGCTAAAACATCACTAAAACCACAATGTATATACCACACGTACAACAGAAACCCACACTTATTCCCATTCGATTTTTCAAGCTTTCATAGATTAACGACTGTATCCCGTCGATTTATTTTATTTTATTTTTATGTCATGAATTTCTTTGAAGAAAAATAATGAGGGAATGAAAACATATGAAAGATATGATTTAAATATTTCGATGAATGATGCACACATAATCGGGTAGCACGTAAGTCTTGTGCATACGCTGTCATGTAAAATAAATATGTATTTAAAAGTAAAAAGATATATAACTGATCAAATAGATATATGTATATATAAAAAACACCCTTTATGTGCATTACATGGTCACTGTACTTGTTATAACGCAACCAGATGTACGTATGTTACTGAGGGCGTCACCTTATTAAGTACCTATTCTTCAAGGCTCTTTTAATATTTATACGCCTCTAAGAGTGGCATTCTTGTTAGTGACAACGTCCACATCACTACCATCACATTTACACGCCTATTTATTTTTTTTTGATATTCCATCCATTAATTTATTACTTTTTATTTCTACATGAAGGACTTTAGTTCGCGCTTTAACGCCACATTGTAAAAACTATTAATATAATCCAAAAAACGTGGTTATTATCATGAATTTAACATAACCACATGTGTCTTGAAATAGTATATGGTTATATATATAATCTGAAGTAGTATATAAAAAAGGCGGCGCATCAACCATCCGTTATCTCGACGGTCAGGCGAGTTGCAACTCACACCGTACTTTATATATTTTATAAAACTCATCGCCCGTGACAATATTTGAAAAGTCTAGAACCCGCATGCGAATGCAGATATATATATATATTCAATTAAATGTTGAGGAATAAAAATCAAGAGAGAGTACGAATGTGTATTTATATACATATAACCACCTCGCATACGTCTGGGAAAGTCAAACAATCAAATAAACGTGCCATCACCACTTGTTGACTTCGCGCACACATGTGTATATTCATATACACCCTATCTACATGTACTTCCTTTTTTATTTTTTTTGTTAAATCTTCTTTTGCCTCAATATGTATGTTTTTCTTTTTCCTCTTCCATTTATTCAATCGCGCCTATACACAAACACACACCAACACAAATGCCAAACAACCTGTCGTAATAATATAATACACATTGTATAACGATCGATAATGGGTAAATTTGTATGGAAAAAAAAGGATCAAGATTAAGTAAAAATGGACATTTTCAATGGATTACAGTAATTACTGGAATGATTACTGAACGTGTTCAAAAACAAGTGGTTTATATATATATATATATATATACCATTATATAGTGTATTCCAACATAAGAGAGATGTACGTATATAGTTGTATACATACCACAACGCAAATGCGACATTGACGGCGTTTTTCGTTAATTTACTTCGCGTCTCATTCCCACATATGTATATTATCAATGAAAGAAGACACGCGATTCAGCCACGCATACATATAAAAATGTTATATTCTACAGATGTAAATGAGTTAACGCGTCGTGAGAGTCGATATGTTTCATCTTGAGATTCTCTCACAGTATTCAGTGTAAATACATATATACCACCTATTTATATAGATATATATATATATATATATATATATGTATACATGTGAGCCGGAGGGTTATAATGGTGCATCAACGTGTTTTTTGTATGATGTAGTCGATGTGGGTGCATTGCACGCAAGTCTTTCACATCGATTTACCTAACATCAAGCGTGTGTGTGTGTATATAGAGACTACCGAATCGTATTGAGTTTGAAGTAAAGAACCAAAGTGAAAGAGAGACAGACTTTAATAATGTATAACTCCACGAGAAAATTTTCCGCCCTCTCTCACTACTGACAAACATAAATCTCACATATATCGGGATTTCGCGGTATATTCCCACAATTATTGGAGTTGGCTGTTTGCCCGTGATATTACGAATTCATTTTTAATGACAGATAATCATGGACGATTGCATACCATGTTTTGCATGTGTATATACTTATGTATATACATATACATGTATGGTGGCGGCCGGATGAATTCAGTGTGGTATACATTAGGTATATCTTTTTTTTTTTCCAAAAAATATAAATAGTAGACGAATAAATATTTATAACACATTTCATTTACTCTTTCTGAAAAATTAATGTTAAAAGATTTGATATTGTTACCTATACTAATTTGTTAAATTTAAATAATATTGGTGGTATATTATATATGCGGTCATGATTATAATTTAATTATTTGTGTGTACATAAACGTGAGTGGTGTGGCATAAATGTTAGTTTACCTGTGTTGGTAATGGACGTCGCGTCTTGTCAACATTGAAGCTCATGTGTAAATCACGCCGATAAGTATCGGAGTGTGGTGAGGTCATCGTGCGCAGTGCCATATTACAGTACGTAATTAATCACTCGTTCATTCGATATATATATCGTACATATATATACTCATATCTATATAAACTTATCAGTTCCCTCTCATTCCCTTCGTCTCTTCTTCATTTCCATTAATATTAAATACATATTCACATTAATTATGATTAAGTTAATTCGATCTTTATATATCAAAAACAATCTTAATATTAAGAAACTTTGGTCACATAAAATTACCAATAGGATAAATTCAATGTTAGAGGGTAAAAATCCAGCAGTTTATATTGTAAAATCTATATGATTATTGAAAATAATTTAGTATATTTCTAGCAATAAATGAATTCATCAATATATCATCACACAATTGAGAAAAACATATTCTTAATTCGTACAATATTTACAGCAGCCCACTCTATACATTCGCCTCAAAATGCATAATATTTCGTGAAATGTTGATGTATATTATTTCAATAATAAAATTGGCAGGTGATTTGCTCATATATGCAATTAAAATTGACATATATTTTGTGAATGATCATTTAATTATTATCCGCAACGTAAGATTGGAAAATTCGATGAGCACCGTCGACATTATAAAAAATACCAGGTTTTTCTATATACATATGATTGTGTATATGAATATATTTATATTTTATTGAAAAACATGGTCTTGGAGTTTCATCTTTTACTTTTTATAACTACTTTAATGACATTGGATTTCTTTCCTTTTGCACGTATAAAGGTGACAAATACTAATTAACCATACGATGCTGCATATAAATTAGCTGCAGTTGCGCCATCAGTTAAAATGTTTATACACAAAGATATATGTATGTATATATGTATATAAAAAGAAAAAAAAAGACATATGTCCAATCAGGAAAGAGAAGAAATGTACATATGCACTGGAGAAAATAAGTATATAAAATGATGCTACGTTAATTAGTTTAAGCAATGAAATTTCTCAACATATTTCAATGTCTCATTCAATTTGTTTTTATAACATTCGTTTTGCCTGAAAGCATTTGAGGACATTTGCGTGTCCAATTTTGATATTGAAAGTATGTAAATATAAATAGAAAAAACATTTTCCCAGTACATTATACTAAGTACAATAAAATTTTTTTAATTATTATTAATTCGGATTATTTAGTGGATTTGGATAATAAAACGTGTGACATAATCTAATGTGACGATTAAATTAAATATTTATTGTCTATGGGAGAGGACGTCATGACATAATACATGTATAACATAAATATATATGAATATATGTGTACAGTCACATTATACAGCAACGGACGAATTATAGCGGAAATAGTCGCAGAGTGCCGACGTGGATTTTACCGGCCACCTGTTTACGGATTCGGAAATCACTATAGCGGATGTATGATGCGACCCAGAATTCAACCAGCCGGAATGACAGAATCAGGTGGAAAAAAAAAATTGCCATCCTATATATATTTGTTCCATATGTCACAACTAAATGTCACATTTCTTCTTCCTTTATTTGTAGTGTCTCCATATTTAAATAATATGACCAAAAAAAATATTCGTGGCAAGTAGTATGATGATGCGTGAAAAACCCAATGAAGTTCAAATGATAGAGTCAAATCTAATTATACGATTATAGAGATGTTTTTTTGTATTTCAGTCATGCAATCTTAAGCGCCTTTTTTCACGCGATGTCCGTTACTTCATATGTATATTCATATGTGACAATGAAGAAAGTTTGGATTGAATGCGTTTTAGGGGTTAGATTGTGAATTATAAGTAACGGGGCGATTAACCTTCAAGTCATTGACTGTTTGTCCCAACTTCCGGGGAAGACAAAAATTCAGGAGATAATAATGAAATGCAAATGAATTTCATTTTTCCGATTCTATACATTTTTTAATACCTATTTTTCATCCGCACAGAGAAAAAATGTTATCAGACGATTATTAACTTTATTATTAATTTGAATAGATTGATTTCAAAAATGGTTTCATCTATATTCCGCATTCATTTTTCCTACTGGTGGATCTAGCACTTATGTATATATCGCAGAGAAATAGCGAAATGCGTAATTTGATCAAATCCCTGAAAATTGCCGCCGAATAATGTCAAGGATAACCTGTATTGTGCATACGATGTATATGGCATAAAGGGTTCACTACATGAAGCAGGTGCATTTGTTCACGAAACAAAACTGGAAAAAAAAACCAATGAAATGAACTATTGTAATAAAAAAAAGGGAATAAGATTTTTCATCCATTGACACAATCAGTAAATTTGGTTATTTTTCCTTGGCATTTTAACTATGAATTATTTCGAAATTATATAATAATACTTAATCAATAGAAAATTATATATTGATACAATAATTGATATAAATTGCCATAAGCATTGTTATATTTATTGACGGAATATTATGTAGCAATAATATATCAGTATTTGGGTAAAAATATTCTCTTGTCTTTGGGTGGATATCAATAAATTACAGATGCCTCGATAATCGAGTTCTGAGCAAGCTTCGATCGTCGCTCGTATCGCCGGCCGGTTTATTCCTTGCGACAACATGTATATACGTATATATATATATATAATGCACTTACCGTGCGGCGTCAATGCGACATGAAAGCACAGTAAGTGTTTACGTGTTTCAGAGATAAATCGCTTACATTGGATAGCGATGTGTGAAGGGTTCCGATAATTTTGCGATTGCAACATGCGTCGGATATCAGCAAACTCGTAATATTTTTTTCTTATTTTTTTTTCCACCACTCATAAACAATACTCCTGACAATATTGTGCCAATCGTAATGTAAATATATGTTATTCTCTGCAAGTGTGAATTTTCCATACTAAATATTTTTATATCTGCATGTGGTTTGTAATTGTATTTCATTCCAATCACAAAATATCTATGTATGATACTATTTATGTTTTATGTGAAATAATAAAAATTTATATGAAAGGTTATCAAAAAAAGGGAGCGAAGTTGACGAGACATTTCGTCGAAGCGTCCGTCGACATATTATATACGTGATTAGATTTGGGCGTGTTTTTCAGATATATTCTTATAAGTGCACATGTTTGGATGGGGCTAAATGATAGTGAAAAAAATAGATAATATATAGGATATGTTTATCAAATAGAAAAATGAACATCATACAGGAAAGTAGATATATTTTTGCTATGTATAACATTTAAAATGTTTTCCATAATTATATTAATATCATTATTATTATTACTTATGATTTCATTGTCACAAGAACTTTTTGATATTTATTGCCCACGAATGATTGGGGCGTGCAACAAACAGATGTATCGTTGCGACATGAAACTTTCATCCTTCACTAGTTATCACTCATAATTTTTTTTATCCCTTATTACTTCATTCTCATTTTCTCCTACGAATTTATATACATGTATGTGCACGTGGATTATATATACAATTTTTATTGAAGGCGCATGTTGCGTGAGGTTTGCAATTATCGTGTTTGACCTATGATCTACGCCGCCTCTTATTTCTCAGTAGGCACGAAAAACATGGCGTAACGAAACTGAGCGCGTGTTATCGCGTGCGTACAGGGGGCATCGCTGTCTATATTTCTCCACTGGCTTTCGATAGGGTCAGCATAATATATATTCTGTATAAGTCACACATACACGAGTCTAGAAAATTCCGACAGAATAAAAAAAATAAATCCCTGAAAAAATAATGAAAAACATCGATAATGTAATGAATTTTCGTGATATAAAAAGAAGAGTAAACAATGAAATTTTTATTATCGATTTTACAGAATAAAAAAAAATAATAACAAGAAACAAAAGATAATCTGAATGGTAAAACGAAATAACAATTTCAAGTTGCCGATGAAGATACTCACATCTATAAAATATAATGTTAATGGTTGTCAGAGCGAGTGGTTAGTATGTAGTTATACACACACACACACACACACACACATATATATATATATATATATATATTGCGAAAAGAGAAAAACTATAGGATATCCATATATTCAAGGGAGAAACAAAGAGTAAGAATGAGAGAGTATAATTTTGTCGGGGTTGGCCGGTTCGTTTGGCCCAGTGGAGCGAACACCCGGAGGAAGCACGCCCGCCGGAACGTGGCACGCTTTGTGGTCTCGTACGCCGGGAGCGTATGCGCTCGTGTGGGCATATATGCACACGTAGGCCGCGAAGAGCGTGCCCAATCGTATTGTTTGTGTGTAACTATACGCACTCATACATAAGCTAACACGCCATACATATATACGTATATCTATAAAAAGAGAGTGTGAGTTTATACATAAATACATTCAAGCAACGAGAGTGAATATAAAGTCAGATAAATATTAAACAAAACAAGAGATGTAGTACATATACATATAAAAGAATGGTGTATTGAATTCGATAAAGCAAACGAGTGAGAGGTGATGTGTATATAACTATATCCAAAGTATTATATATCTACGTGAATGAGGGAACTGCGCACCACTAGCTGGAACCGTTCATGGTGCAGTCATCGCGACCATCTTTTGCTTCTATCGTTATTTACATATGCATATATCCGGGTGCACTGTTTATTGCAATGCGACACGATCCGTCGCGCTGCTGTGTTTTATCTATTGACTGCGCGCGTGTATCAGCAGAATGGATTCAAGTATAACTAGGGTGTAATATATGTATATATGTATAACACTGTGTCCCAGGATAAGAGGGCGAGAGATAGAGATGAAATAAATGGCTTGTATATGTAGAAAAGACGAAGTAACTTTCGGAAGTGACTTATATATATGTATAGGAGGATATTTGAGTGAAGATGGGCGCATATCTATCAGTAGAATTACTCAGTGTAAATCATATACGCATATAAAAATGCAATAGAACATTCTAATTTTGATTCATTTCAAATTTTCTACCGTATTATACGGTTATAAATACAAATTGGTATCCGCAATTTTGATCACAATTATCTAAACAAAAATGGAAAAATATCACAGCCAAGCGTTATTTGCCTATCCCATATAGACTTACATGTAGCTACACAGATACTTTGTATTTCTTTTATATGTGCTCTCTCATTTTTTCCGCGAGATTTGGATACATGTTCACATACAGTATGAGTAGGTACAGTCCCGAGTTAATGAGTGAGTCAAAGTCATGAGGCGTTTGCTGGGTACATATTCGAAGCGTCGTAGTGGCGCAAACCGGAACGCGGACGAGTCATATAATTCATACATACATCCATACATTCATACATACATATATATGAATATATACTGACATATAATTGTTGGGACGACATGAGTGCAACGAGACGCGAACACTTAACGTGGTGTTGGATATATACATTCGTATATACATATTTGTTCGTTATTGCTTTTTTCTTTTCACCACTATACTTCTTCCATATCCTCACTCACTCTTGCATCTTACGATCATCTTGCACCAGGACAATTAACCCCAATGTTAACGAGGCGCGGTTACAACATATATACTACACTGAACAAATTATATTTTAACATGAATATTTAAATGTACTAATCGAAAAAAAAAAAAAACAAATATATAAATATGATATTTATAAATCGGTTCATTAATTTAATGTATATATAATGTAGAGAAAAAAAAATTGATGATTGTGCATATAGCAACAATTCAAACGAGAATATAATCAAAGTAATATATATATATATATAGTGCGAGAACAATGGGGGTAGCCCGCGGGATCGTGAGAAAGGGAACCCTGGAACGCGACCATCATGCATGCGTATATGTGTACACACACTCTCGCATCAGGTACCATTATCTATAGTTTCCAATAAGAGTGTGCTGTTCAGGGAGTATATAGCGGTCGTGCGCGTGCTCGCGTGTCCGGGAATTCGCCCACACGTCGCCCCCATAATAGCCGCATCTTTCTCTTCGTTATTTCTATATGTATATATACACTCATACGTACACTCACATGACATATAAGTATATAATAAATTTTTATTGAGGTCGAGACCGCAAAGACGTGACCGAATTACAATACATATCTTAACGTAAAAATCGCTTGCGCATGTCTCTCATCGATGAGGAAGCTATATTAATATTAGATAAGCGACCGCGATGACGGAGAGCTCTCGCGATAGAATGTATATATGCTGTTGCACAACAAAATACCATATGCATGTGTGTCTACAGATGCATTATATTTATGTATACAATGTAAATGTCTTTAGCGTTTGTATACTGGCGATAAGTAGCCACAATCAAATGTCACGATGCACATCGTCAGTATATATAGGTATTTGATTATATTTTGTGGGATAGAAGTTTGCTATCGACAGCATACAGTATCTATATTCCTCCATACGATGTATACGATGTGTATGCTGTGGTATACACGGCATATACAGTGCGACAGGTGTTATTGCGGTTGTTTTCATTATGCAATTGCACCAACAAGTGCCAACAAATACGGATAAACTTGGAATATTAGTATACAAACATTTATGTACATATAATGTTTGCACGTGATGATTTGAGTCGAGATAAGTTCTGGGCATTCAGACTCATAATAAAACACACTTTTAAATATATACTGCTAAATGATTTTGATTTTTAATTAATTTGTAGGTATTGCGTAGTTACACATTTATTTTTTGTTAAAATTTCGTTTGGCAACGGAAGTGATTTCTTCATCCTTAACATGCATCGTGAATCATATATATATATATATATGATTCACGGACATTTTATTTCTTAAATAAGATGCAAGGAAGGAAGTGGTGTTCCGTGTAATGGTTGGCACTCTGTGGCTAGGCATCCGGCTGCGGTTGGCGCGCGCGAGTATTGTGACCATGCAATGCTGTGTCATATGCTCGCGGGCGGTAGTATAAGTGACGCGTCGATTCCCACATCAGTGGCGCGTGAATTCCACAATAGCATTGGCGCAATACATCTATAGATACATTTATGGCGTACGCGAATACACACTATACTCAATGTAACCGCACTTTATATGCAACATATAAAGAGAGTACATAACAGAGTGCCACTATAACCCGAAATGTAAATTGTTCGAGAACAGACGAAACGATTTTGCGAATCCGGCGCGTTGGCATTCGTGCACAAAAAGTTAGCGATGCAGTCACCGTCCTGGAATCTTGCCAAAAGCGAGTGTGGTAACAGAGGGAGAAAGAGCCAAGGCGAAACATAAAAGGAATGAATATTAAGAATATATACATATAAGGAGGTGGTAAAGGGAATCGCGGGCGGGAATAACAATAACAGAACGAAATATATAGACAGATAAATTGAAAAAAATAAATTAAAACAGTTTTTTTCTAATTTATTTTTGGGATAATAAAAGAATAGTGAATCGCCTAAAATTGTCAATGTCAGCTGCTGTTTTAATTTTCAGGCAATGTGGCGCAGCAACGATCCAGGACAAAAGACCATTCTATTTTGTCGCGCTATTCGAATGGAAATAATCCATTGGTACTCGTTGTGTCATTAATATACACCGGGTCCCCAAAGCCGATTGCAGCGTGTTTTATATATATATATATGTTTATATAGATATGAATCCCCATGTGCATTTCCAAAATTGCGACTGAATCATCTCCGAAAATTAAGAACCCAATTAAAGCGCCCATAAACGTCTCCGTATCTCATTAACTATGGAGGAAAGTGCGAGAATAAAAGACAGACGGAG
>CAJUYH010001659.1:77258-93254 GCA_910591685.1 Galerucella tenella
GAAAGAGTGAGGTGAGATGCAGAAGAACGGGGAAGTAGAATTGTTCGAAACTTTTAATGTATAGAAGAAGCATTCGTTGTTTTATATATTATATATATATATATTTTTTTTATTTTCACTCAAGAAGAAAATAAAAAAATTTTAAAGATGGAATTCTCATTATCGTGGCGATAGCTTATCTTTTCAGATAGTTAAAGTTGCTGAATGTTTAATGTAGGTTTGCCATTCTATTACTCATATATAGAAAGTAATTCGTTACGGCGTTGATATTGGTTTTGTGTATATAATATAGTCACAAATTGGGTGTGTAACAAGAATCAACCAATTTAGTTCAGATGTTTAACACAAGGAGCCAATAGCGTTAAGTTTTTGCATAAAAAAGTTGTTCAGTAATTGCTTATTTAAAGTTTCTGTTTCAAAATATATTCTATACATACATACATACACACATGGATACATAAAAATATACATACATAGATGTATGAAAGTTATGAAAAAAAAATTACCTGATTTCTCTTAACGAGCTGGTTCGTTTTTTTTTCTTTTTTTTTCAACATATTTTGCTTTAATCATCTAAGGTTATTAACGTTTTCTTATTATATATCATCAATATCTCTAAGTCGTTATAATAATGCAATGTGTATAGAAATCTTCAACCCGTTTCTTTTCACCTTTGAGCATTGAATAACTGACCGACTCTCATTATAAAAAAAGAAAAAAAAGATCAATTTTTCTTTCATAATCGAAATGTAGTAGATCCATCTATGTCTAACCATGACGCGTACAGAACCGCCCTCTAGCGTTGCACAATTTCTCAAAAACCATTATATATTATTATATATAGTTCATCTATCACATATATTATACAACGTCTCACGCAGAAATGTGTGCATTGTCTTAAGGTGCCTGGAGGTACCATCATTCATTGTATATGCATGTGTATTGTTTCTTTTACTCTCGATAATGTTTTTACAGCTACCGCTGCTGAATTTACAAAGAAAGAAGAAATAATATGAAGATTTATATATGTCCCTTTATGAGAATGCGATTTATCTTTGGTATATCTACTGCCAATTTTACGAAGATTCACTAAGACCGCTTCCAAGCTAATGACCTTCATTGTAAAACATTTTGGTTCTTTTTTATCTTTTCTGTCATTATTATAAAGTACTTTTTTTTTCAGTTTCGTTTTTGCTTCTCTGATGGTTCATGAGAATTGGTGCCAATACTTTTCCAATATAAATTATCAATATATAAAGAAAAAAAAGCCCAGAATCGTAAAATGTACATTGCTATTTTGTCATTTTGCGAAATTACAATGTTAATTATTATTTTTATTATGATAAAACACGAGATGTGTTTTTTTTTCAGTTGATTAACATTTCATACACAAAAATAGTAGGCATATAGTTTTGGACAGTCTATATATACAGCGTCGATAATTGTGGATCAGGTGAGTCACACACGAGTGACTATATATCGATGATGTAGGATGAGATTTTGAACGTCAAGCCCCACAATTCTTAACCTTATGTTGGCCTCTAGCACACGATGAGGGACCACTGAACACCCGGGCACCCTGCGGGGCATAGTCTCCACGGTAAATCACTTCGATTATACCAAAGTTCGGTTTTGATTAAAACCCTAAGGGTAATTATGTCTGCTAGGGCTTACCATCGATATTCCACAGCCATTTGTATACTCATATATTGTTAATTCGTGTTGTATACTTAATACATGAATTAATTTCCCAGATTGCACGCTGTTTTTCTATTCCGTCATGAAATTCATGACATACGTCATAATTGTTTTATGTAACAGCTTAATTAACTGTTTATTATATCTCAGTAGTTTAATATCTATGCATTTTACCGCAAAATAGATTATATACAATTTACTGTTTCTATAAGAATTTTTCATTGCTGTAAAAGATAAAATTTTTTCTCTTTTTACGTCTCCAACAACGAACATATTTTTACGATGCTGAGGCAACTCCCAATAGGAAGAAAGGCGTGCCTAAACAATGAAGTTTATGAGTTTGTAGTTGCAAGAGGAAAGACAGAACAAGAGAAAAGAGAATGCTAATGGTAAACACGGTGGGAATGTTGGACGCTTTGCTAGGCCGACGTTATTAAAACAATCGACAGTCGTGTGTGCAGAAGCGTGAGTACACACGACTGTTGCGTAAAATGGTGAATGCCAAATGTCGGGTTTTCAAGAGCGCGCGCACAATGGGTGCTCAAAAGGTTGAAACGCATTCTATTCAGTGATGCCAGATTGTGATAGTAGATTTCCCTTACTGGGATGGCACTATTACTGTAGTAGATGCCAAATCGTGGGACATGAGTATATGGTATTCTCCCAGGAACTGGCATCTCTGACTCTATTAGCTTCAAACAACTAAAATCATATCCATATATATACCGCCGACAATCGATTCTTATTTTCTTTGTTTTCTTTTGTTTTCGGCTGGTTAGTAGTCTCTATACAGATTTGCGCATAAACTCGTCAATATATCACCGCAAATTTTGGATAAGCATTGCATTATTTTTAATACAGTAAATTCATAAATCCATACCTTCAATTTTTCAACTTGTTCAGACGATATGAGTATGTCAAAATTATACTTTTACATTTCAATTTTCACATCTTGTTCAAGTATAATACATATGTTTACTTTAAATTCAATTTCAAAAAAGCAAATGAACATTTGTGGGTTCTATATGGGAGTTTCATCATCGCGCGTATTGCATTCTATTTTGTATATGTGTACAGATAATTGAAAGAGGTGACTATATGTGGTGAAGTCAAACTGGGTGAGATAGAAAGTCACGAGGGTTGCACGCATATATATCTATAGAAAAAAAGGATTTTGTTCCCTATACAGATACATATACATATATGAACTTTAACAGTTGGTGGCACTCGTGTATTTACGCGTGGCGCCAGGGCTTCGCCAAATGGCCAATTCATGTTTGCAGATTACCTCTATCTTGGCACCCTGTAGTGCTTCAAGATTGCCTGTTTCCTTTTTCCGCATCTAAAGGTTCCATCCGCCGTATAGCCGGGCACGCAGCACATTTGTAAATGCCATTCTCTCTTTCATTCCTACACAATTAATTTTTTCTACTGACATATACTCCGTAAAGTACATTTTGTTCACTGATCTGTTAAATATTTTTGTCGCAATACCACAATTTAGCAATTCAAATAATATTACGAATTACCACGCCCAGTTCAAAATTACACATCAAATTCACATTGAATAATCTCGCAAGTGTTTTGTAGAATATTCTGAACATATTTTGGGATGCACACCACCAGTGCGTGTATAATAATGCTTAGGCTACACAGTACGGGAGATTAATGAACTTCTCCATATAGCGAATGATATATATTTGTCGGCTGAACAAAAATGGTCCATGAAATATTTCTAAACACTAGGGTGATGGCTGGTTGAACGTTCGCAATCTAAAACGCGTGTATATAGTAATAGTAACTAATAAAGTGAACGTGTCCGTCGGCCCTGTGGCGCGAAGCAGGTGGCCCTTTGCCGTGCGTACACTTTGGGTTGTTCTCGATGCAGCGCCGCTCGGATTACGCACCAAACGTCTATACAAGAGGCATGGTACCATGCTATACATAATATTTTGTGTTAATATACGGATGCCCTTCAACGACATATAAAACATTTTTTATTTTTTGGATATTTTTCATTCAATATTCTGAAGAAGATGGAATATATAATATTAAGAAAGTAAGAAATTATTGAGGAATATGAATCCAATTGTCTGCATACGATATGAATCGGAAAAGTTAGGATGACATGCTTATACATGTGATTAGAACAATATGTTGCAAAAATGTGTCTTTATCATACTAAATTTGCTTATAACGATATCACACAACTATGAGTATGTATACAGTATGTTATAGCTATTATAGTTGATGTGTAATCCGCACGTGGCTCGCATATATAAACTATGACACCACTATTTGAAACGCTCATATACAATATGTGGATAGTTCAGCTTGAGCGCGCTCGTCAGTGTGCAACAACGTCACGTCACATTATTCTCCCATGGAATATATGTATGGAACTCTTCATTTGTAACCCAAAGAAAAAAAAAAAGAAAAAACAAAAGAGGAGCAAAATTTAATCATGGAAACTTTACTGACATCAAGTCACTGTCAATTTATTAATTCACACTATATATCATCCTTACCTTGTGGCAATTGATATAAATGTTGAATGAAAAACATTTCGCCAATCACAAATTCACTTTCGATCAAAACAAAGAAAATGATATGATCAAAAATATTATACATGAATAATTTTAGCATTCGTTTTGTGTGCAAATTTCAAGTATGAAAATTATTTGCTCAACATTGGCTGAAATGTTAGGCAGGTTTCCTATTCAACCAGTTACTCCTTTTTCTTTTTCCTCCCCCTCTTTTCCTCTCTCTCTCGCTCTCCCTCTCTCTCTCTCTCTCTCTCTCTCTCTCTCTCTCCCTCTCTCTCTCACTCTCTCTCACTCTCTCTCTCTCTCCCTCTCGTAGAATCCTGAACACTCATTTTCCTATACACATCCAAAAACACAGCGTGTGATTTTCTTCTGCCCACTCGTCCAGACATAATAAAACTATACGTTCCCGCCTGTCAAAATCGAATAGCTATACCGAGAAATTACAAACGCCATCCGTGAACAAGGAGAAAATACTTTTTGGTTATGTTTTGAAAAGAAATATAAAACAAGAAAGGGTCCGTCGTGCGGCACGCCAGGCGCTAAGGCCCCCAGTGCGTCACACACTAGTAAACGCGTGCAACGTCACTGCTTTGCAAGAACGAAACATAGACATATAAGATAAAAAGTGGAAGCGGGTGAAAAGAGAGAAAAAAAAAAGAAAAAAATGAAAATAACAGTTAGAATGAAGAGTATTGTATGAAGCTGAGCATCTCCTAACGTCACTTTCAAACTATTTGATCCAGTTGTAACTCTAATACTTTTCATGTGTATTCTGTATGCGTGTGGGCGTATTTTCGATGTACAGACTGCGAGCGTGTATGGTCATTAATTCGCGAAATTTGCAAATGATCGTTAAATTTCCTTGTGGCGTATTTTCATGTATATGCATAGCGCCTACACATATATACAGAAAATACACGTTTAGCAACGTTTGTATACACATATAAATATATGAATTATTTTGCTTTCTTCGCCGCCATATTGCTGACCAAACATATACATTCAATATGATATTTATCAACATTTAAATATTAATAATAATACGAATGTATGTATTTTTATTTACATGTACATTTTATGTTCAAATATGTCTTCTAAAAAATATTTGAATGGAACTTCTTTTTTTTTATTTATTATATCGTTATGATGTATATATATATTATAACATGTTCTCTCATTGATGGCGAATATTAAATGGTATACGAGGGTTAAGATTCATGCATTTGAAGTCGTTAAAATATCAATTCGAATATTTAAACCGACGATACCGATAGGATGTTAATTTTATATGCAGACGTTCTTTCAGAGCGACTATCTTCTATATTCTTTTATATATGTACATCTGTATACACACATGTATACATTACAACATTAATACGAGTCTGGTACCAACCCTCAGTCTGGATGCGGCAAGCGGTTACGAGATATACATAAAAAGCATTATAAATTGTACTGGACGATCGTTACAAATACATTCACACACTAAATCTTACGTCTCTGGTATATAGACGATACTTCAAGTATTACAGTATATGAGAGAAAGATATGAAGGTGAAAGGGAAAAAGATACAATATCTACTTGTATATATATATATTCGGTATTTCGATTTACCCAACTGCCTGCAATATATGTAATTTATTAGAAAATTGTTTTTTAAATTAAGACTTTATTGTATCATAATATCTGAGGCCTGATTAAACTATTACTTTTTATTAATATTTGTATACAAACAATTATGCCTATTAATATATCTAATTCTGTGAAATGGCTTTAAACAATTAATTCAGTTCTACTCAGCTCAAGCCATTAATTTTTTATTTGAATAATAAAAATAAAACTTCAGTGGAATAAATAAAAATATACTCGGATGCTGCAAATGCAATATTTTTGTTTATTTTCGAACCATTAATCGCCGATAATAATACACATTTTGTATATGTTTTGTTTGCTACGTCATATACTTTTCCCTTTGCAATTCAATACGTCACCGGATAAGTTTTTTAATCTCACTACTTTCGCAATATACATTAATACTCATCAATCACAATTTGTGTGCGGCATTTTGCGAATTTATATAAGCTTTGCCTGCGAGAATATGGACGCAGGTGTGTACGCGTTTGTTCTTTGAGATCTCTGCATGCGCACACCCACTGTCACGCTTAGTGCACCCGTGCCCACAAATTTTTTTTTATCTCCCTTTTCTCTTCTCATCCTGTGCATCCTTCACCAGCACTATCGCCACCTCTTTCCTCCTCTCCTCATTCGTTTTCTTCACATATATATATATATTCATTCTATATGTCGAAGCATAGTCTTGAATCTTATGCAGTGCTCTCCGTCTTCCAAGTGCTTTTTTATGCGGTTTTACCGTTTCATATTATTTTTACTTTTTTTTATTCCACCATTTTCGTCCCTTCTCTTATATTTTTTTCATGAGTATATTTATTTCTAATCATCTCTGCTTTTTCATGTTTCCTATATATATACTTAAATCATTCAACTTTAAATTTACGTCTTAAAGTGTAATTATCTCGCGTCCGTTGTGGTTTGTTGATGGTGGTTAGATATTTTCTTCAACTGATCTAGCCGATGGTGGCATTGATGGTACACAATATAAGACTATAGATAGTCCATTGAAAGATTATACATATATACATATGTATATACATACATATATACGTATATATTTCACACATTCGTATATATCTTATTGTGCTGTTAACTAATTTTTCGGTTTTTATATTTATTCACATTTTTTATCTTCGTTACTTTTCTTTTTACCCATTTTATCATTATGTTTTTTTCTGAAGTCGAGTTAAAATGCATCGTCATTTTGAGGCAATGAAAAATATCCTCCGGTAATAATGGCCAGAACCAAAATTCGCAAAAGCTACATGGCTATGCGCAGATATATATATATACATAAATATATAATATATATATACATACAGACATGTAGACTCTCCACAAACTTGGGAGAGTGTCCGGCTTCTGACGATGGTTTGCAAAAAAATATAACCTTGTGAGCGCTCATCCCTCATTCCAGATAAATATACCCAACCGGACACACTTGTTATGTACACATATATATTTATATGCTCCTTGCTCTTGTCAGTTTGCATATATATGTGATATATATATATCACATACATATGGTTCTGGAATATTGTGAGATGACTTGTGGCCATCGGAGAAGTATGATCTTGGACCGCAACACGTTGGTGTGGTAGGCGTAACGAGGAATTTCACATGATTGCGATAGACTATATACGATAGTGTAAGAGGGAAAAGCGTAACTTGAGAATACAATCAGTAAACTGCTATATTTGTGAAACTATATAAATATTATTGCCACCGCGTGGAATGTTACACTCTATCCACTATGCATATATATTTCCAGTGTGCACTCCCAAAATGTAATTTGAGATTTTGAATAGTCTATATTAAGTGTATGGAATATAAATGTGTTTATATGTTCAAGAACAAAAATGAAAAGTGAAACAGGCATCACTTTCAATCATTTCCAAATTTTTTAGAAATAATACAAAAATAATAAGTATCATTATTGTTTCATTATCGGAATTAAAGTGTCATACATTGAATCAACAATTCTGTGATTTCATTTCACAAATAAAAATATTGAATGTATATATTTTTTTCAGTTTTTTTTAACACATATCTTTATTCATATGTATATGATATTTGTAACAAAAAATATGGGATTACACTGTGCAGTCACTTTCTCCCTTCGCCTTTCTCGGTTGCTCTCTCTCTCTCTCTCACACCGACTTTTTTGCTCTTGCTTCAGCGATCAAGCGGCCAATCGTCTTTACTTGATTACAAGGCTATGATCGTCATTGGAAAAGAATCCGGGAATTTATCGTCTCCGACAATATTTACTTGAATATTCAGTTGACTTCATCTCACGTGCTACCTTACACGTACCTATATATATGTGTATATTTATATATTTATGTAAAGACGAAATAAAACCCGCACGTAGATCAAAGGTTAATGAAACACCTTGAAAAATATGCAGGGATAAAAATGAAGAGATAAAACAAATAAGTAATTAAAATTAACATTCATCAGCAAGACGCATATTACACCATACGTGTACGAAAAAATTACCATGAACGAAAATGATTTGTTTTACTTTTCATTTATATTACTTTCGTTCCAATTAAATATTTTTTATTTCCCATTTCTAGTTGCCTATCTAAAGTAAATATTGCTGCAGTAATAGTTTTACACACACAATGTGTGGGCTTGAATGTTTTTATTCATGAGTCGGGACTTGGAAAATTTTTTTTTTCTTCAAGTTTTTGGTGAATATATACGAGGGCGGTCCGATAATAAAGAGCAATATCGCCGACCGGGTGATTTGCTTTCTTTGATTCTTGTTTTTGGAAGGGAAATCGCACAGTGAAATCAAAGACCGCTTGGATGCTGTGTACGGTGACTCTTCTCCTTCGACAGCGACCGTCAAAAATCGAATCACTGACCGATATTACTCTTTTTCCATTTTTCTAAACTCCGTGGACACGTCCGCTTCCACAGGCGGTCAAAACGAAACTGCACGTCCGATTCGGCTGAAAGTTCGACAGTAGCCGTCTACGAGAATGTTCTACATGACAGTAAATTTATTTTGCGATTGTGGCCCCTTCGGGCGATGGGTCTAAGTACTTATCGAATCGCTCTCGTATATAGGTATATATACGACGTTTGAAATGGAAATATGCGTTATATTGCGAATTATTATTGATAATATATAGCAATATAAATGTAAAGATATATAGTTTGATGAAGTTGATGAGCAACAGGTGGATATGCCTACGTGAAATGGTAGTTTCACATATGTATTATTTATTTGTCGACACCACTGATTGACTAAATGATAGACTTGACTGTCGACATTGAAATGTATATTTGCATTTAATATAAAATGAGTGAACAATCCTTTCATTCATGTTTATTTATAAAAGCAGTTTTATGACTGTAAGCAAATTTTCGACTTATTTATGCAATTACTTGGTGAATAATAAGTTGTTTATTAATGATACGGTTAAAGATAATGACAATGAGTAAAAAAATTTATTGACTTTTTCACTACTTATTTAACAACGAATGTGTACTTGGATGATTTATGCCATAGCAATATTTGACAGCTAAAATATTTACAGCCTAAATGTATATTCATACGTATCTCCATGCGCAATTTAACTGCGTAATGCATTTAACTTTTTCGGTAATGCTAATTACAAGACATTATTTTCATTTCGCGGAATTGCTTTTTATTACTGGTTTTCATATATGATTTACAGTTGAAGCGTATATATCACCCTGTCAAAATATTTTTCTTCCACGTTTCATACAGACAAAATAAAGTAGAATTTTTATTACAAGACAATTGGGTATTCGTGTTTTCCTTTTTTTTAATCTTCTTTTCCATCGTAAATAATGCAATGAAATGAAAATGAAGAGAAAAAGTATATGTATATCCGGAATACTTTCAAGTCACCGGTAACTGTGGACTGTTCGCGCGCCCGCGTATGTTCACGAAAGTTAATGGGATGTAATTAAATTCCATCAGGTAACGAGATATATATATATATATATATATATAAATAATGACAACAACACAGGCAAACACGATAAAATCGAGGAAGATGCCAATAGTATGTGCTATATATATATTGACATGCCGTGTCAAGGGGTAATGAAAAATCCACGATACTTAAATGGATCTGAATGAATTTATATAGTACTGACCTTATTTCTTATCGTGCGCGATAATTATTCTGGTTCTCACTTGTCTCATAACATGTATATGTATATGTATTTTTTGATCAATAGTGATGTAAGTCAAACAGATAAAAGTGATAGAATGAAAAAGCGAGTCTTTCGCATCCTCTGGATCTTTGACATGGTCATATATTACCGGATGTATAAGAAGCTGCTTTCACACGTATGTTAATACCAGCAAAATCTCGCATGAAATATTTATAGCCAAATTCTGAATGTAAAACCCATATGTATACATATATATGTGTATATGTAGATGTGTTGCCATTCTATAATTCAAATTTGTCGCGATAACTCGATGATGGGTTATTATGTTTCTAGGTTTATGTAGGTTATTGCTTGTCAATAAGCACGAGTGTATCGCATTATTAACAATCGCGTCGAGAGAATAGAACCATGTGTCTCATACAAAAGCAGTATCTAGCAGTATCATAAGTCTATATTCTATTATTTATTTTATTTGTATAACCTGCATAAGTACAGATATGTTTATATACTTGCAAATGTCTTTAAAGATATAAGTGCCGAGGAAATGTAGAAAAATTTAAATAACATCTGCTTTTTAAAGCATAAATCATAGTATTTCAAATGATTGTGTGGGCAAATATAAATTTATATGTGGCAAAGGTTTCAATTTAATAAGTGCACACGTGACTATCGTATTGATTAGATTTTGTTTAAGAAATTATTTAGGAGCTATGTACGGTAATTTAATTAATAATAACGTTTAAACTATGAATGTAGTATTGAAGAAGGTTTTCATATTTTCTTTTTCTTCTTCTTTGAATTTTTTATTAACTCAGTTAAATATAATTTTCCTTGGCACCGGTTTTCTTTTCTTTTTTTTTGTTTTCGTTTTTTCATATGTCGATAAGCGGGACTGCCATAAATGAATGTTGTTTTTACGGCTGCCAAATTGGCCGTTTAAAGTACATTGGACTTTTGGTTGCTGGCAAACCAAAAAGAGTCTATATGAAGTACAGGTAGAGAGATGAAATTTGACGAGTTAAAATATAAGGAGGAGACCGTGAAAGTTTTTCATTCCTGTATATCTATACTTATAATCGCAGGAAGAACATCAGCAGCAGCAGGAACAATAGATATACACGTCTAGATCAATGAGAATTCCAAAATAAAGGAAGAAGTTTTTCAACTGACTGCAGAATTCGAAACGATTAAATTGCCATTCGACTGAGCTCGCGCGCATTTCTACTTGTAAGCAGTAATTTTTTCGGAGCCCTAAAGGTATATAATGTTACAGCGGACCCGCGCAGATAAAGAAAATAACCGAGAGAAATGGGTTTGTAGGCTCACCTGAAGAATTAGCCACGAGTGGTGAATCAGGTGGCGAGTCAAAAACAATTTAATCACCTCCATGTACTGTAAAAAATTATTGAATATTTCAACATTTTATTGTTATTGTTATGTATCGGAATGTCTATATATATGCATATCTTATAGTATTGGGGCGTGAGAGGCATTGATCGAGTGAAGCACTTGAAAACCTTTTTCTCTCACTTTTATATCTATTTTTATTACATTAATTAATTCGGCGACGGATCTGAGATTAATGTGACAATTAATTGAGAGGAACGCCATGGTACGGGAACGTATACGATTATTGCGCACGAAATTAAATACCCATTATTTATTGCATCTTGCATTTACCTTGAATTTTGCACCGTGCAAATTATAAAGGTATATATAAACGACAATAGTACTTATTAAATACATGCACATAATTTTTATTCAATTCTCTTTTGCATTGTCCCAATGGTTAATTATTATTTAATTTCTTTCAATTGAATATTTTTATATTGACTGTTATTTTTTTTTTATATGGTATTATTTATATCTATCAATTTGCACTAAAGAACATTGGCAGAATACATGCTCAAATTGTAAAAGTCATAAAAGATTATATTTTTGCTGTCGAGATATTTAAAATTTGTGTTGATTAACGTGAATTGCGCATTATCAACTAATAATAAATATCACCCGATAACCATATACATGATGGCGACGTTGGTGTCAACCTTTCAATAGATAATCAGACATATATTCATAAATACATACACGTGCCAGTGATGCCAGATCGTGGTACTAGATTTCCCTCACTGGAATAGCACCACTCCTGTTATAAATGCCAAATCGTGAGACATGTGTATATGGTATTTGCCCACAAATTGGCATCCCTGGCACATGAATAAATGCAACAAATTAATAAGTCGTATATCTAAAAAAACAGCATTCTTAGTCCTTTACTATATGATATCACTTCGTGAGATATCTTGAGCAACTGTAAAAAAAATGTTGAAAAATCCTTGGCATAAGAATATGTATTAGTGCACTTAGGACCCAATAGAGAAATCTACATATACATATACATGTAGATTATGTTGTGTGCGAGGAAAATCTGTTGAATCTTATATATAGTCTGTCACACGCGGGCGAGCTCTTCAAACTACTCTTGTCGCTCGTTGATGTGCTTTCGTCTTGGATGGAAAGATACTCGTCATTCCGTCGGGGCATCGTAGAAAACGCTTAGCCATATTATATATACAGGGTGGTTGAAAAGTCTCACACCAAGGGATTATTTTTGAAACGGATAAAGGGAAAGTTATTAAATTCTAGGACGATAAATGTGGCTTTATTCTGCATATTTTAGAGCAAATATCATCCGTTTCAATTATCAATTGCATATATCAATTGCAGATAGCAAATTATCAATTTCAAAGATAATCCGTTGGTGCGAGATTTTTCAGCCACCGTGTATATGAATATACCATAAGACCGCAAGAGCGCGTGTACAGACGCGCTGTGCATGCGCACGGATCGATATTCTCTCACTACTGTAGACTATATACACCAATAAACGTGAGCACAAATAAAACTATAGTTTTATGTCTATAGACATCACACGTGGTATAGAGCGCGCGTTTTGCACGTTCCTCATATTTCGAAGACGAGAGAATGAGTGCACGTATATATATATATAAATGGCTTGTATTGTGAAATATGAACGAAACAAAGATGAATAATTGATTCTTTTTTCTTTTCTGTTTTATAAATATTTATAAATGTATTCTTAATGATGAATTTATGTATTACTCGGCTATTTTACTGTATAATAAATTGTTCAGCTGCTATTTTTTTTTTTGTCAATATGAAAGCTTGTTACGACTTGTTATGAATTTCCGTTGTATCTTCTCAATGCTTTTTGACAATGATTTAGTTTCATATCTTGTGTGTTCAAAATACAATTGCGAACGTGGTTATATCCATTAATTAATTTTTCACCTCATCTCTACTCCGATTTTGATGTTCTTCGGTTCGTCGCCTTACATTCTTTCGTCCATCTCTCGTGCACTTATATAAGAAATATGGGAGCAGCTGAAAAACCAATGAGAAAAAGTGTTTTAACGATTTTTCGTTTTCATCAGGAACTTAATAACTATACACTATTTCACAATTTACGAGTGTCGTTTAGTGTTTTATAGGTTCATTACTGATAATATTTTCATTTTGTCATTTTGTCTACCCGCAAATTAAAATTTCAAATTTGCTAATCCATACATGAACTAATTTATAAAATGTTACGATTGTTGAAATCACAATGAAAACGAGTTCTCTTCCATTCATATAAGTACAGACATACTTACAAATAATGACGAGAAAAAAAATCATATTCAGATATATTTACAAATGTGAATGAAAATGACGAGAGAAATATGGCGATCACAAACCCGAGGGCGCGAGTGATCGTGCGTGTCTCGGCGAATCTCGTATAGCGACCCAATCGTTACGACTTCACGCTGACTCTCGTGATGGTTGTAGGCCGTATATAACATGCGCGCGCGCATATAAGCGCCGTGAGCGTTCGTGCAAATAAACCATTGGCGCAAGGAAGTAAAGTCAAGAATCGCCTGAAGCCGGCCACCAGCATATACACACACACACACACACACACACACGCATACGTATACACATTGGAACATATTTTCTCCACACATATCCGCAGAATCTTGGGGTATATCTCGGGCACACAGTATTGCGTAGGCATGCATATTTATATATGTTTTCTACCTAGCCATATATATCTATATCGTCAAGAGTGTGTGTAAACCCGCCCGCTACACTTCCCGGAACGCGAGTTGTAGGAAAATCATCTCAAGTCAATGTCCGACGACTGTTACTCACGTGTACAGATATGTACACATGTATAGATATTTATGTATATGATTGTTCTCTTCACGTCATGCGTTCTCACAATGTTTGAGAGTGATTTTGACGCAAAATTTTATCTAATATCTTAACATGTGTCATAGCTTCAACAAAATACGCTATATATATATATATATATATATATATATATATCTACCTATACATTCAGCCTCGACTTTTATGTATATGTCAAGTGAAATATGAATGTAACAAATAATGTAGGCGAGGTCCGAAGTGGTTCTCTCGAGCGGAGAGTTCTCGCTAGCATGTTCAAAGGAAATTTTGCGTTTAGAACATTATAGTTGGACGAGTGGGGAATGTGACGTGCGCCCTGGGGCGGAAGTCGTTGGACAGCCGGACTCGGCACACACATTTTCTCCCTGTAGGTGGTCAAGAGGAAACTTCGAAACTCGACTATAGCAGGTTAGGTATGGAGACCCTGCTGTCCGCATTATAACATGTATAGATATGTATGTGCGTATACATATAGAGAGATATGAACTCATTACTATTTCTCTGTTGGTTTCGGTTGTACCCCACATTCGTTCACAGTGAAATTTTGTCTATTGTCATTATTATTTTTTCACCATTAGGGCGGAAGTAGTATATGTGTATCTATATATATAATATCTCTAACAAAATATTGCGAATCCTTGGAATTTTGACCACAACTGAACTTGACATTGGGCACGCGCCGGTTTTTAATATTTGCATTAGTTTTCGTCCTCTTCTACATTTATTTTTTGTGAACAGGGAAAGAGAACGAAAAAATAGAGAAATAAAGATACATACTTGGAAGTAAAAAAGGAAATATAAACGTCAGTTTTCATTCGTTTTCTTTTTTTTTCATCAATAACGTTTCCTTGTGCATGAACTGAAAAATTCAAGAAATTCTATTCGATGAATGTGAAATAGACAGAGTTAGACAGTAATTGAATTTTTGATAATGATACACGCACGATTCGATACTTATTATAAGGCATCAAAAATAAATAACAGGAATGCGTGTATAGACAACAGCGTGCGAAAGCCACCAATTCAAAGTCATCTAATTTCACCGCCGTGTGGAGACTTTCGCCCGTTCCAAATGTGACTTGCATTAGTGTGTGGTTATTGCGAACCTCATTCACCTACAAATATATACCTCTTTCTTACCTCAGGGCCAGCTGCAATACTATCCAATCATCGAAACAACATTTCGTTCAATATATACATATACTAGAGAGTTCATAGTGTAGATATATCGCAGTAAAATATCGAAATGTGGGATTTAATCAAATCCCCAGTTATTTGACTAAATAACAGGAGATTTATCTTATTTTTTAGCTGTAATTTAGTCAAATAACTAAGAATTTAATCAAACTTCACATATTACTATTTTTTCTTTTAATCGGTGCCGTTGTTGCGTGCCGTTGCCATTCTCGTTTGAACTATTTGCACGTTCAGGCCATATAGTCCCCAACCATACATATATGTAGACTTTAATTTAGTATTGGAATACATAGTCCCCCATGGTCGCGTTTATTTTCTCGTCCCAAATTTTTTTTTTTCATTTTCACCTTTTTTTTTTCTCCAGATATCTTTTCGTCTCGCAAGAACCGCTCTCGCACCTGCCGATCAATGGTCAAGGTCTACTAGACTTTGCTAGGTGCAATTTTGCTATGTTTTTTTATTCTGATTTATTATTATCATTTTTTTTTTATCATTAATTCAATTCAT
>CAJUYH010001660.1:0-33840 GCA_910591685.1 Galerucella tenella
GATGACCGGGGAATTCAGGGCCGGCTTGATGAATCTCCTGATGATGTATTTTTCAATGGGACAAATTTGTTGCTATTTATTTCCTCGCAAATAACATCATTTGTCTCAGCGTCTGTTGCCGAAGCATCATCGAGCCATACACCTTCAGTTGGATTTTCTTTTTTTATCCACACTGTAACATTGCCATAATCATCGCCAATATTTGTATTTATTGATTCAGATCTATTCCTCGTTTCATCATCAATAATTGTTGCAGATTGGCAATATTCAGTTGCTAATAAATTTTCGGCAGTGCATGGAAGGTCAAGGTAACCTTCGTCTCTTAATATAATAAGTAATTCAGTTAAAACATCTCCAGTTATTGTAAATGTATTTTTCAATGCCCAATTTTTTAGTTTCACTGATAATGGCACTCTACGTTTTTGGGGAGACGGAATTGTATTGAAAACAGATTGATTTGTAACTGATAAAATATGAGATTCACTATCTAAATTAGTATTGTCTGTACTACTATTACTAACTGTGTCTTTTAATAATATTTGACAATAATCATCAAAAAGTTCTGTACTATTGCTGCATGTTAAGTCAGTATTATTTGTGTCTAAATTAAGGTTAGAACTATTCGATGTTGTTGATTTACTACTGGTACTTTCATTCCACACTTCTTTTTCTCTTTCTTCGCAATCCATTGTATTATTCTCAAAATCACAGCACTTTTTCTTTAAATCCCGTTACCTTGCATTGTGATTATTAGCTCCTTTCATTGTTGTGTATTCTAATGTGAAGTATATAATTGGCAATACCATACATTTATATATATATATGAAAACATAACGGCGAATGCTTGTCGGCAAATATGTTTACTACTTTATCATTCTAATTTCGCATTAAGATTAAATAGAGACGTACATTTGTCGCTAGAATATTATGTATCATTGAATTGAATATTGATACAGAAGTTCAATGAACATTTGGTATGAAATACTGACTAAAAAAAATGGCAAAGTTATTGATTTAAATATTGGCGCTATTGGGCTGACATCAGAGCTCAGATGTTAACTTACCATCAGAGCATTCATATATCCAACTTGTATTTGGACTCTTTACAGTTTGCTCGTCTTATTGTTACTTATGCCAGTATAACTGAGGACGAGAAAGCGTCTACAGAATAATAATACAATAAATAAACCAACTTTTGACTGTAGGTCGGAGGTGATAAAAAATTACAACCAATATTAAAAGGTAAAATTGAATTAATGATATATATTATATGACATCATGGTAATATCAAATATAATTCATTGATATCGTTGAACATTTATTTTTTTATGAGAAAAGTGATAAAAATAGAATATTTTGCAATGTTTACGTATGTTTATGTATTTACAAGTAATATTTATCTGTAAATATTGGGATTCCAAGTGTAACAAAATTGTAGGATAATTTAATCAGTGTTTATCTATTGCCAATATTGCACAATATTTTTTTGTTACTGATATCACTAGTTCCATATCTTTGAGAAACTTTTGTTCATGACTGTACATATATATATATACCTGATGTCTTAAAGCTTGTGGAGTAACCACCAGTAACCACATACAGTTAATATTGTTTCACGCAGTGAATTTTGGCCCAGTTTAACACGTCACCACATTGTATTAACGTCTTTAAATACAATTGTCTCTTATTCTTTCAGGTATTATTTTTTACAATGTTTTCATGATGAATTTACACATTACTATAATAGGAATCAGTTGTCAAGTCAACGACAACAATTTCTGTTACCGATATTCGATGTGTATGACAACATATTTTATCATATTATTTTGTGTATTATCATTTTTCCATATGGTGTTGAATACTTTGCCAACTACTGAATAAATATGAACCACATTTTACAGCTGTATAGTATGTGACCTTTGCGACATTCCCAATATTTTGTAATCTTGAAAATTTTCATAAAATTCCTAGCGAACAATTGTTATTAATTATTTAATAATATAAATTGTGGTTTATTGTGGTTATTATTATTTTTTTTTTCGTATACAGCTGCTCCGAAAGTGCAGCAATGGCAGTGGAGGTGGGAATTTCATCGGATGACGACAGTCCAAAGATAAAATTCGTAAGATATCTGTATATCGGTAAAGAATATCCTGTATATCATTCAGGAACATGGGCAAATCAAAATCATTTTGTAATGGATCAAATATCGTCAGTGGAGCATTTAGCAGCAGACAAAGAAACTGAACTTTTTCCCATTGAGAAAATAAAACACGTAAGTCAATAAATATTTCATCAATAATACACAATAAAAGTACCGTTAATTAATTTATTGATGAATTTATATTAATATTCATTATTAATTTTAGATACTTGATACTGAATTGGTGGAGAAACCCGAAACTCTCATGTTTGCACTTGCTACATGTGCTAGACAAGAAAAAAGTATAAAACTACGACAGGCGACGTACAATTTTATAGCAGAAAAATGCAAAAATCCCGAACATTTTATGCTCTTTATTGCATTTACATCTCAATTGAGTCGACAATCAATAATTCCAAAACACGGTTGGGGTCACGGATTGCGCAATGCAGTAAACAGATGGTACCTTACGCGAGATGCGATAAATTTAGCAGAGAGCGTGACAAAATACAAAAGCCGACACGGATGGAAACACAAGGACATTGTTAAACTCTCTCATCCAATAACAAAAGCACATGGAGCTGACATTCAAGCTGTTCTAAAATATATAACGTATGGTCTGGAAAAAACGAAATTGGAATTTGAGAATGATGGAAAAGCCGCCGGAGTGATACAATTAATTGAACGGGTAGAGGATTTTCGACAATGTGACGATGCAGTAAGAGCGGCAGGGCTTATTAGAACATGGCGTTACACGCTCGATCATTTGCATTCTCATCTGATGAAGTCGCCGGAAGTTTGGGAGGCATTAATTGATACAATGGACTTGCCTGCACTCATTGACAATCTCCAAAAGCTCCATAATCTTGGCCTATTAACACCAAACAGTCAAATAATTGAAAAATTACTCAGTGTCATCACGGACAAAAGTCAAATTGTCAAATCAAAAATTCAACCCGCAGTACTTCTAATAGCGACAAAAAATTATGAAGATCCAGATCGAGTTCCCGGTTGTGCAAAGAGAAAAGTGGCGCGAAAAAATAAATTGAAACATCGTCAGCTTCCAATTCCCGATAAACGAATTGTCGATGCACTGTATTCGGCATTAAATGTTTCATTATCAAATGTTGAGCCAACGGGACTGAGATACTTGATAACAGTGAGCACAGATGGATGGCGAAAAAAACAAATACCAACACAATCATCATTTGAATCTAACAAAGCTTGGATTGTTGAAGCTGCATCAGTAGTGACACTCAGTCTGCTTCGTTCTGATGAAAAAGTGACTATTTCTGCATTTACTGCGGCTGAGGGGCTCAATGCACGTCCCGTTTATATTGATAAAAATGCGACATTCCTCGAGGCGGTTGAGAAAATGAAATTGAAATCAGCAGGAACACCCAATTTGGGCAAACCTATTTTATGGGCAGCACATCATCGCAGGAAGTACGACGTTTTTATCAATGTTGCTGATAAAATGCGTGAGAAATATGATTTTACTGCGAGAGCTATGGATCTATACAAGAAGAAGATGAATCTTCCAAAGACAAGGTAATATCGAATTTATAATTGTTTGTTTAATTAATTATTTGTTTGTATTAATATTCATTGAATTGACTGATGATTCAAATTAGATTAGTCAACTGGGTTGTTGGCTCAACCTCGACTTATATGGAAGGTAAAAATGTCAGTGATGTACTCACCATCTGTGGATTTGATGTTCATACTCCGAAAATCATTGAAGCATTTGCTAAACATCAATTCTAATTGAATGGACAAACCCAAATGATTTTTATCAGAACAAACAAATTGCTCTTTTAATGTTCCGGGCAGGTATTAATTAATATCGATAACTCGATTCTGATTATGAAATTCAAATGAATGAAGAAAATATTGCAAAACTTTTACGAGCTCAAAAAAAATTTTAATAATGCAACTTACATGGCGCGAAATTTATTTATTTATTTTTTTTTTCAACAATTTTTACAATAGTTTGACACAAAATTAAAAGCACTAAAGCGATAATACAAAGTAAAAACTGGATATTCAATAATTTCTCGAGATTAAAATTATACGGAATGTGGTGCGGAGTATATATGATTAATGGTTATATATTATTTTAACTAACTGTAGCGTAAAACAATGTATTATCAAACGATAATATTTACTGCATGCTCTTTACACTATTGTTAGGCTTAAAAGCTGCGCAGGGTTTTTGTTCCGTAGACACTTTCAACGGTATTTGACTAAAACAGTGATATTTTTACGACTATAATGAAGAAATTCAATTGTGCTCTCATCTCTGGTACCTCTTTTACAAATGTTATTTCGTTATAATTGTATTTTTTGACGAAAGAAAAAAAAAGAATATATATATATACCAACACGTAATCCGGGTGCGCAGCGATTAAATTATATTTATTATTAATTACAATGATAGAATTGCGCAGGGAAAATTGTGCACACGCTGAAAAAACAAAATATTCGCATTCACGGAAAATTTGCATTTGCACTCTGGCATTTATTTGCTTTATCCTATATATTTATATAATAGTTCACACAATGTGACGACGAAAATGAAAACAAAAATATTCATTTGAATATACCGTAGATTTATGTTTCAATAAAATGAAACAAAGCAAAAAAAAAACCGCAATGGAAAATAAAACAAAAGTGTTAAAATGAATCGGGCGCGTCTCTGGCTGACGTTTGAGATTTTAGAACGCTTATATCAAAAAAAGCGTCGAGGTTGATAAACAAAAAAAGAAAGATAGGAAAAATAAAATTTCTACCACTGTGATACGCATTCAGCCCCAAAGAGTTATAGACTTATACATGAATTTAATTTATCTGTTATATCTCGATATTTGCCATATCCAAAGTGAAGAGGACAAATACTGAATAAAAATACTGATATATAAGCACTGTGATATGACAGTCCACGTTTGTTCATACTAGTAAAATGAATAATAAGAGGATAAATTTAAAGAAAAAAAAAAAAATAAATAAATAAATAAATAAATAGATAAAATAACGGCCAGAGACGACCGAATAATAAATCATGCGCTATGAAAATAAAATGAAAAGTCAAATCAACTTTCAATCCAATTTTTTATATTATCACAGCAATGAATTTATCAATTTGACATTATAACAAATTGCTTTGAATGCAAAGCTGAATATATACTGAGTGTCTAATAAATGCGAAAATCGGAAAAAAAAAAAAAAATGGAAAAAAGATTTTAAAAATTAAAAAAAAAACAATTGCCAATTTATAATCGCTTTGTTCTACTCACATTTTTTTTTTCGATTTCAGCAACAAATAATGTTAGGTTCTCTTTATATAAACAATTGGATTGAGAAAAGTTAATTTATAAAACGGAAAGCCTAATTCCATTTCCACTGATGAGGATATGAAAATAATGTTCACTCTTATGGCATTAACAATTTTTACAGGTTAGAAAATTTTATTGCACTCGTCGCGTTTGAACAATAAATTTTCATTATGGAGTTTGTTAATGACCAATCTGACTTGAACCAGTTCAAAAAAAAAATGAACTGGTTCTGCTATTTGTCGAAAAAAAAAAAAAAATTGAATCTTGTTAATAGTTTTGGCTTGTTGGGTAAAACAAAACAAATATACAATAGTCGTAGATTAATACTTCTATAATGACATAAATATATATAAAAGTAATGTCTTAAAATATATAACGTATGTAAGGATAAAATAATTTACTAAATATCAATGGTATAAGACGTCCCACTAGTAAAAGAAAAAAGAAATAATAATGAAGAAAATATTTAAACAAAATGAAATATTTGGAGCTAAAGTAATTGACACATGTTCACGACAAAATACTTTTGTAAACATGAAATTTGAGAGGCATTAACAAAATCAATATATTTGATGTGTTCAATATAGTTTAGATGCAATATGCAAAATGAAAAATGAAATTAACAAAATTTTAGTTGACTTTTCATGGTGGAACATGAAAAAAATAACCTTTGACACGATATTAACTTCCACCAATAGCCATTAAATTCATTAAAATCGAAAATAAAATACAATCGACGACCTACTCATTCACATCGATGTAAAACTTATACATATTATTATAATATCATAATTATTAACATAAGAAATTAACATTACTTAAAATATACTTATGTTTATAATTATAGCACGATGTTCTTTTAGCATTTAAGCAAATGAATATACGTGAAACAAAAAAAATGTATCTTACATGTGTGAATGCTGTCGGGTTATATAATATCTCGGGAAAAAAAAAAAGTTTGATAGAACTATCTAGATAGCAGTAAGAAGAAAAAGATGAAAATGGAGAAAAAAAAAAACAATTTAAGACTATCACGAGTATCCAAACATTTGTCAATCTTTTGAATGGTGATATCAAAACTTGCGAATAAGTTTACGTACACAATTGCCTATCTTTCGGCCTTACTTTTTTATACTAGAGAGAATTAAATAACGAGCAAGTTAAAATGAAACAATTTTGAAAGCTGATAAGTATAAACAGGTTGAATTTGTTTATCATCATCCGGTTATTGTATGACAAATACGATTTATCAATGACTCGGCCTCCATTCGATGCTCAATCGCTGTTTTGACAAATTCCTATTCGTAAGGCTGATTTCATAAACAATATTTTTATTGGCGCACGCAAAGAAAAAAAAAGAGAAAAGAATAGAAGCATAAAATTCTGTCCAGTGACATATATGAAAAGAAATAAGAAAAAAAAAAATGGTATCTAAAAAGTGAATTCATTGTGATGTTATTTTTATACTGAAGTGATTTATTATCGCGCGCGCATTATTATTCCATATAGCGAAATCTACTACTGAAATAAATATTATTGGTGCTGTTTTTGAAAACCAAGTTGAGTAACAACTATACGATGCGATGAAATATCTGTAATTGAGAAGTAATAGGACACAACAAAAAATATTGTATCCACATGTATTGATAACACGTTAACTCCCAATGACGTTCTTTTGCAATTTTCTCGTTATTGCCATTTATTATTTATATTAAATGATAATTTATTACAATGGTTCCGGACCCATTTACTCATTTAATTATCACACAAATCGTTATATTTTTATTTACTGTTTCTTATTCATCATCCGTTAATGTTATTGAAGAGAAACAAAAAACAAAAAACATGAAATTACGTATGTTTTAATTGAACAAAAATTTATATATGTAATATGCAACTGTCAGTCAAAAAATAATTCAAAATTTGTATAAATGTGACGAATTCAGAATCCCCAAATAAAAAATTGTCAGTTCAAAACACATGTGTATGATTCTAAATGTTATTTTATTCATTATCAAAATTCCCCCAGCCATCTCTTTGAATTCAGTTGAAGGACAAAATTCAATTGGCATTAATATAAAAAAAGAAAACATAAAAATAAATGTGTCAGGTATTCATTGAAAAAATGTTTATTATCGTGATACTGATACATGTCACAAATACATGTTTCATTCATTCACGCATACAATACACATATCGTACACAAGTACACTCTCACGCTCTATAACGTTTTGGTTCGCAAACAAAAATCACGCGATATAATAATTAATTATCATACTTAATCAATTAATAATAATGAATTATATAAAATAATTGTTAATAAATTAAAGAGACGAATGAATGTACGATTTGTTTAGCTTTCTTCCGTTTTGAAAGGCCTCGGTCCCTAGGCAAAAGCGTAAAACATCACTGGACAACATAACCAACAATTGTCATCAGATTTGCATTAAAACAAATTGACACACAATCAATTATTATGTGCCTATCGATATTGCATACGGCAAGTGACTTCGGAAGTAACGGGCAAGCATAATCGAAAAATGATTTGCATTCATCGCGTCAGTCTCGGAGCACTTGTCGAAATGGGAAGTTATTGTTTCTTTTGTTTCATATATATTTTTTTAATTACTTCAGTCTGTGATACTAGACGAACTGATCGTAAACTTTTCTTGATTAATTAATTTACAAAATTTACAGTTCATCCTTGAGATCATCCTCTTCACCGCCAGTTGGTGGTACACCACCGCCAGCGCCTTGATAAAGCTTGGCAATTATTGGTTGAACAATGTCTGTGAGCTCTTTCTTCTGTTTTTTGTATTCCTCTGGATCGGTGTCCTGATTCTCTTCCAACCACTTAATTTTTTCATCAATTGCTGCCTCCATTTTTTCTTTATCCTCATCACTGACCTTAGCGCCAAGTTTCTCTTTATCGCCAAGTTGATTTTTCAATGAATACGCGTATGATTCAAGTTCATTACGTGCTTCCACTCGTTCCTTAAGTTTTTTATCATCATCAGCGAATTTTTCAGCGTCCTTAATCATTCTCTCAATATCATCGGGAGTGAGACGATTTTGATCATTAGTAATTACAATCTTTTCACGATTACCAGTACCCTTATCCTCCGCAGACACTTGGAGAATTCCATTGGCATCAATTTCAAACGTTACTTCAATTTGTGGGATACCTCTGGGCGCTGGTGGAATACCAGTAAGATCAAATTTACCAAGTAAATGATTGTCCTTTGTCATTGGCCGTTCACCCTCATAAACTTGAATTGTCACTGTGTGTTGGTTGTCGGATGCTGTTGAGAATATTTGTGATTTTTTCGTTGGAATAACGGTATTTCTCGGTATGAGTTTGGTCATAACTCCGCCAACAGTCTCAATTCCCATTGTCAATGGATTGACATCAAGAAGTACAATTGCATCGGTGTCCTGTTCACCAGATAAAACTCCAGCTTGCACTGCAGCACCATAAGCAACAGCTTCATCGGGATTAATACCTCGTGATGGTTCTTTACCACCGAAAAATTCCTTAACTAATTGTTGTACTTTTGGTATTCTGGTTGATCCACCAACGAGAACAATCTCATCGACATCTTTCTTACTCATATCCGCATCTTCAAGTACTTTTTGCACAGGTTTCATTGTGCTATGGAAGAGATCCATATTCAATTCTTCAAACTTGGCTCTGGTCAATGTTTCCGAAAAGTCCTCACCCTCAAAGAATGATTCAATTTCAATTCTAACTTGATGACTGGCACTCAGTGCACGCTTTGCTTTTTCAACTTCACGACGTAATTTCTGCACTGCCCGATTGTCCTTTCTGATATCTTTACCCTTCTTCTTCTTGTATAATTTAATGAAATGATCCATAACACGTTGATCGAAATCTTCACCACCCAAATGCGTATCACCATTGGTTGCTACTACTTCAAATACACCGTTGTCAATGGTCAATAAACTCACATCAAAAGTGCCGCCACCAAGATCGAATACCAACACATTTTTCTCGCCGTCTTTTTTGTCCAAACCGTAAGCAATAGCCGCGGCAGTTGGTTCATTAATTATTCTCATGACAATAAGTCCAGAGATAGTACCAGCGTCTTTGGTGGCCTGTCGTTGAGCGTCATTGAAGTATGCCGGCACTGTGACAACAGCGTGAGTTACCTTTTTGCCCAAATATGCCTCTGCAGTCTCCTTCATTTTTCCAAGTACCATCGCCGAAATTTCTTCTGGCGCAAATGTCTTGTCACCCTCTTTGGTCGCAACTTTGATATGAGGTTTACTATTCTTCTCAATTACTTTGAAAGGGAAGAATTTAGCGTCATGCTGGACAGTTTTATCGGTCCAGTCACGTCCAATCAAACGTTTTGCATCGAATACAGTATTTTCTGGATTGGTGGTTAGCTGATTTTTCGCCGCATCACCAATCAAACGCTCACCATCAGCAGTAAATGCTACATAGGACGGTGTGATACGGTTTCCTTGATCGTTCGCAATAATTTCAACACGACCATTTTTGTAAACACCAACACTGCAACACATAAATCATTTTAATAAACCATTAAATTATTAATAAATAATTGTAAATATATAATTTAATTCAATTATTAAAATTTACCATGAGTACGTTGTTCCTAAATCAATTCCAATAACTGTTCCAATGTCGTCTTTCTCTTTGCCTTCCTCTTTGGCTATTGCACAGACTGCAACCAGCCCTAATACCATTAGAGCCACTGTACCCTTCATCATTCCCTTTTTTTTTTTGTTCTTGACAAAATTACTATTTCTGCAACATAAAGAGACAATATATGAAGGAATAAATTGTATTAATGCGAAATATAATTGCAATTAATGAATTATAATACTTGGTAAATGTATATGAAGGAAAAATGTTTACATAAAATGCCACCACCCACTGAGAATTCGCTGAAAATTTCTATCAAATTATTCGAGGTAAGGGCAAATGTTTAATGGACTCTACTCCACAGTATACTTTCTATTATTAAATCCAATCATTTCATTATGTTTTTCTATTTTTTTTTTCTTTTTGTTCACAATAAATATTCATTTCATCCATAAACTATTCTCATTTATATCATAAAAATCAATATAAACTGTGACAATACTTTGCCGGCGTCATAAGAATTCTGTCAATATCGAACATTTCATAATTAATCGATATATATATATATAGATATATATTTAAAATATAAATTGTATTGTAAAACTGAATGCTACTGAGATATTTAATTTGATAATATACTTTACAAAGCCTAATTCACGCCGCAAAAGGAATTTATAACGGAACAGGCGGATACGTGGCAGTTATGTCAGTCAATAGGAAACACATAGGAATATTCGTGATAATAATTGCAATTATATGTGAAAATAAAAAATTTACATATAAAATAAACATTTAAATTGTAATAATTAAATGAAAAATATTTACCAGATGATAAATTTGTTAAAATATCTGCTTCACTGAAGAGTATCACCGAGTAAATTGACACGTTCCACTATAACAATTATTCTCTGGCGTTTCGTGAATAACTGACGAGCAAAAGACTGCAGCACCGGCATATATTAACGGGATAAATTCGTCGTGGCTCAAATGGATTGGCTGCCGGAGATAGTTACTAACAGAATACTCGTTTCTGATTCGTTGCCGTGACAACAGTTGGCCGATTCCCATTGGCCCACGTCCGATGAGTTTCATATCATTCTGATGAAACCTTCTCGTATATTCTTGATTGGTCCAACAATTCGATATATCAACGTCAGATAATCATGAAGAGATATTTGACCGCGAATTTTTCGGGGAAAACGGTAAAACTTGTGACGTCTTCTAAATCTATTATTTGAATAAATAATTGATTTGGAAAATTGTATAAAATGAATGAATGTTTTTCAGAATTTACAGTTGACAATAAAAAATTTTTTTCCCTCTAAACATTATTATTTTTATTGTTTTAAATTATTTATTGAATTCACACATACACATGCCAATATGGATAATCGTATACATAAATAAGATGTAATGTAATACTTTAAATCAATTGTAACGGTAAATAGTTTTGAAGGTTATATAATGTAATACAACTGAGTCAAATGAATTCAATCTAAAATAATTAATTGAATGCATATTTATTTTATTTTTGTTTCATTACATATATTTTCCCTAACCACGTTAAGACAATTACACCAAGATAATAAATATATTCACAATTTTTTCTCTTTTTCATGTATATTCACGTCAATAATAAAATTCTACTTATCACACAGTGCATTAAGTACAGTATGATTTATTCAATTTGTACGCTACATTTTATTGTACGACAAATTACTGTTCTTTTTAATTAATAAAATTCTTTCAATATTTACTTTTAGGTTGCAACATATCCAAAATAAGCGGTGTAAAATATGTAATAATACAGTCAGCACCTGCTCGTTTCATTGAATGTAAAATTTCATTCAATACATTTTTCAAATTTATTGCTCCATTTTGTGCACCATGATAAAGCATAGCATATTCTCCAGACACTTGATAAATAAACATTGGATATTGTGGAAAAGAATCTTTAGTCTGACGAACAATATCTAAATATGCCAATCCTGGTTTTACCATTAACATATCAGCACCTTCTGCAACGTCTCGAGCCTACAGTAGGAAATATTTTGAATTATAATTTTACACCATAAGAATAACATAGAATTTCCCAATTTAAAATATCAACTAACTGCTGCTCTTGCTGCTAAACCAGTACTTCCTGGTGGTAATTGATAGCATGTACGATCTCCAAACTTGGGCGCTGATTTGGAGGCATTTCTAAATGGTCCATAAAAACCTGATGCAAATTTTACAGCATAGGAAAGAACAGCAACTTGATTGCTCAGTCCTTCATTCACAAGCGCTTCCTTTATCACTTTTATTCTACCATCCATCATGTCAGAAGGCGCAACAATATGAGCTCCTGAAAAAACAATAAAATATCAGTGACAAGAAATATAAATCAAATAAACAACTTGGAATAAAATAGAATATTCCGAATTTTATAACCGTATAAATATATGCAACGGATCTAACCTACTTTAGCGTATGATATCGCAATTTGTCCAATTCTATCAATACTTGCTTTATTGTTTATTGTCCCATTATCATTGAGAATACCACAATGACCGTGTGTTGTATAAGGACACAAACAAACATCGCATGCTATTACTAAATCTGGAAACCATTTTCGTAATAATGGCACAGCATTAATAATTGGATTGTTTTGACTGTCTGCAATTTTTCCAACTGGATCCTAATAACATTTTCTTTAAATTAATTTCTAATGATTAATTGACATTCAATAGATTATATATATTAAATACTTTTAATTCATCGTTAACAATTCCAAAAAGCAATATAGATTGAAGTCCTTTGGCGACCAGAGGTTGCAATGTTTGTTTCAATTGATTTATACCATATCTATAAATTCCTGGCATACTGACAATTTCCTCTTTAGCATCGGGTGTATCTCTGAAAAATAATAACAATTTCTTTTCAATATAAATTCATAGCGTTTGTAAAAAAAATACTACACTCAGGTTCACTATTGTATGAAAGAAATTTACAAAAGTAGGTTAACTCGACGACTTACAAAATAAATATTGGATACATAAGATTGTTGACAGTAATTTCCACATTTCTTGATTGCCACTGTCGCAACAGAGGATGAAATATACCACTGTGAAGTATATGTTTTGTTTCCACTGCCATTGCTACTTTATTTTTCAATTATTTTGCAGATTGAATGCAATACAAAGCCATGCACACCGAAAAACTTTGTAGCCACGTGTAATTCTATGGTTATATACACAAATCAATCAATACAAAATACTCGCCATATTTAATTTTAGATTTAATTATTAATCACAATATTCGATAATAATTTGTGGTATTGCTAAATAAATATATGGGAGAAATAGAAAATTTATTGTCACCATGACAGGCAAAAATTTACTCGTTATTAAGTTGTTTATTGTTATCAACAATAAATATTCAGCTGATCATGAGAGCAAATGATAATTTATGATAAACAATAAATGTTTTGTAATAATTGTAGAATTGTGTGTTTATGATAAATAATTATATTTGCTTATCCTTCAATTGTTAAATCAGCGTTGTAGAAAGTGCTGGAGAACCGATTGGATAAATATATGCGCAAATGTATAGATTGAAAAGTGCGCCAAATGGAATTAATTGTTTTTCCCTGATAATTGAACAAGACGAGTGGCGACATCCTATTCATTAATTGTTTCTATATATCAATAATATTCGTTTAATTATAAACCATCTCAAAATGAAAACGAATACACAGTTATACATGGAGAATTTAAAGGAGATTTAGTGGAATAAACGCAATAAATAGTTATACTTTTTTTTTCTAAACTCTCTCATCAAACAGGCACAATTTCGTTCATGTAGTAATGGTCTGAAGACTTCCGGCTTGTAAATTTGAAAAATCAAAAAGAAAATTCAACTACTTACATATATTGAGTTAATAACATTTAATATCATATATATTATTTTATTTGCATTGAAAATAGTGTCCTATACATAATTTATATAAGAATAAATATTTATATTTGTTCAACATAATTAAAATTCGTCATAAAATACCTTATATAAAATTTCAATATAAAAAAATTTCGTTTATCCATTAATAATTCTATTCAGCGAATATGAAACTATCGAGAACTCAGACTTTTATTTTTATATTTCAATGATGCCATGATAATTTCATGCATCGCTCACTGCATGAACTTCCGCATTTATTTCAGATACCAATTGTTCAGCGACAATTGAAACAACCGATTGTCGTCTCTCAGTATTCACATTAGCATCTATAAAAAATAGTTCATAAATAAAAGGCAATTTAATAAAAACAAGAAATGAGGAGAATAATTAATTGGAACATTTTAATTATTTCACCTCGACCCACTGCATCACTCGGAATTGTATTGTATCTTTTACGTAATTGATTCATATTTGAATTGAGTAAAATTGGCGAAAATATCCAATATCCAATTGCACTTCCAATTAATAATGCAATACAGATATAACCATTGAATGTCATCACAGCCAGCATGAGCACATATCCAAGTGTGGTATGAATTAAATAATGTGCCACTTCAAATAGCCAGTGATAAATTTCACGCCTACAAAAAAAAAAATAATTATCAATATTTTTCATTCTCAAATTGTCAATTTAATCAAAAATTCATTCCCATCCGATTGAATGTCCCAATTTATTCCATAAAAATTACAATTGGATGAGGCCATACATAAATAATTACCAATTAGAAGTGGAAAAATTTGGTAGTTTTGGTACTAAATGATATAATAGTGAGGAACTCTCTGTATTATTTGAATTTTTTTTCGTCAACGTTGCCTTCTTAGTCATTCGATGCAATTTCAATTGCAATGTTTTCATAGCTTCATAGATTATTGCAAGTGCAGCAAGACCTAAACACGTTGTAACAAGGGCAACGGTAGTTGTTACCTTGTATCCAGCAAATAAAAACGATCCTAGATCTGTATCAAACCAGAAAGACATATGCATCTATTTGTGATAAAAAAAACAAAACAAAATATGTAACATTACTATATGAAATAAAATGCACAATATTAAATATAAATTAGTGATGAACTTACCATGACAATTGTCACTACTCTATTGGTAAAACAAGATTGAGTGGCACACAATTTGTATAGTCAAATGATAACAATGTTGATAATACCACACACTCATAAAACCATTATATAGAAATACACCTAGCTCAACCCTACTCTGTTTCACATAAAATTGATCATTATTATGTACAATAAATAGGTTGAAGGATGAATAAAATATCAGTAGACAGTAGCTGTATGTCCAGTGACAGCAAATAATTTAACTCCAATATTATACAAATTGGAGGTAACAGCCAATGAAGAGTAAAGTAAAATAGCCACCTCAATTATAACCATAGTTTTATACATTATATTGTACGTGTCCATATAACCTTTGAAATGTATGACTGAACTCTCGGAATCACAATGTTTGAATTGATGCCCTGAATAAACATTTAATTTATATCTAATAGTAGCATTCCACCTGTTATCAATATGTAATTTATCGGTACTCATTGCAGTTCGATAAATATTTTTGAAATCAGATAAGAAGTGACAATAATAAACACTCCAACACCCGCGCCATTTTGTACAGATTTACACACATGTATATACATATATATAAATATGTATACACCTGTGCAATAAACAACAATATGGCGGTCGTTATCAAAATAATAACGAGTTCAAGTTCGGAACTCGAAAAAATTGTTTACTATCTTCTAAAATATAATTAATGAGATAATTATTCTTATGCATTTCGTTTAATTGATTATATATAATTTCAATATGTAAATACACACTTTAGTTAAACAAATATGTTGCATTACTGACACATTATTGTACGCCATATTGACATTTGAATTTTCATAAAAGTTAACCTATTATTTCACTATTATACAAACATTTCTATTTGTCGTTAAATTAATCATATGCCTAAGTGCAATCATACTATAATTAATATTACTTCATATTTGATTCAATGAAATTATTAATTGAGACATTTTCGTTTTTTCATAATATATATTTTAATAAATGAAAAAAAAAAAAAATTATAACCATTAGATGGCAGTTGAGTAGCGTGCACATACCGCGCCCTCTCGATCCGTGTGTGCGAGCAAGCGTGGCTGAGCGTGGCTAATCGAGGCACCGAAGGTAAGCCGTGCGGGCTGTTTATTTTTGGTTTTTCGCTTAGACAACGCGCTCTCACAACGGTTTTTATACGAGTAATGCGTTTCCTGGGTGCGTACCGTCCTGAACCGTACCCGAGGTGGGTCTGACAAAGGCAGCGATGACCACGGAAACGTAGGTGAAACTCGAACATGGGGGCGACGGCTCGCGGCCATCGGGCATCTTGTGTTTGGCCAAGTGCCTACTCCTCAACAAAAAAAGCCTCTTCCTGTTTGTAAACTCTCTATTTCCCAACCGCCAACAAGCTCCATGCTCAATAGTTAAAATCGCTTATTCAATCTCGCCAAAATTTCGCATCAATCATCAATTATTTTCACGTGCGTTTACAACATTTTTTTTCTCTTGCTCTCTTTTTTTTTTTCTTGTACTTTATTCGTGATATCTCCGCCGCCAACGGGACTCTGCGCCCTCAGTTTTCTGTTTCTATCTCACTTTTTCCCCTGTCTCTTTCTCACTCACCATCATTCATTCCTTCACGCAACTTCTTTTCCGCCTCACTTTCATTTACATATTCCATTTTGCACAATATCCCGCCATACTTTTGTTTAAAAAAATAAATGTTAAATTAATACTCCGTCGTATCGTGATACAAACAAAAAAAACCCTCAACTACTCATATACCCCTGCTTCATCGCGAGATAACAATAAATAACATTCGTTCATATATATATATATTTACATACACGTATTTGCAATTGTAATATATTTATTAGAATTAACCATTAAAGTGTTGAATCGCCAAGTGAATTTACGATTCTTCTTTTTTTTTTTTTTTTTTTTTTTTTCGTGTGTGTGTCAGAAAGATGAGCAGCTCGGAAGAGGTGTCCTGGATCTCGTGGTTCTGTGGCCTGAGGGGCAATGAATTCTTCTGTGAGGTAAATTTCACATTTTTAATATTCATCAAATTGAGGTTATGTGATCTTTTGTATATTGAATGTTTCAGGTGGACGAGGATTACATTCAGGACAAATTCAATCTAACTGGATTGAATGAACAAGTACCACATTATCGTCAAGCATTAGACATGATACTAGACTTGGAACCCGGTAAATAAATAAATAAATATACATATGTATATATACAACTCCGATTAATGTACAATCAATGAACATTTAATTTATTGCTATATCAAGGAAAATAACAGAAACAAAAATGATAAACAAATGTAGGTTGTTAATGTGTCATTTGAATAATTAGATGATGACTTGGACGACAACCCAAATCAATCAGATTTGATAGAGCAAGCAGCCGAGATGTTATATGGCCTTATTCACGCTCGTTACATCTTAACTAATCGTGGAATTGCTCAAATGATTGAGAAATATCAGGCCGGTGACTTTGGACATTGTCCAAGAGTTTATTGTGAATCACAGCAGATGCTACCACTTGGATTGAGTGATGTACCTGGTGAAGCCATGGTGAAAAGTTATTGTCCCAAATGCATGGACGTTTACACACCCAAGAGTTCGAGGCATCATCACAATGATGGGGCATATTTTGGTACAGGATTTCCGCACATGCTCTTCATGGTTCATCCGGAATATCGACCTAAACGCGCTGCCAATCAATTTGTACCAAGGTATATTTCATTATCACATTCATTTATATATTGTGTGTCCATCAATGATACACAAATAATACTTATTGAATTGATTAATTGTTATAAATGTATGTGTGTGTGTGTGTGTGTGTGTGTGCGTGGTTTTTTTTTTAATTGAAAATTACAGATTATATGGCTTCAAAATTCATCCGCTAGCGTATCAAATGCAACAACAAACTGCAGCGACATTTAAAGCACCATTACGCTCCCTCTTCAATAATGGAAAACGTTAAATGAACAATTCATTATTTGAGATTCGAAGAAATAAGCAAAATAATAATAATAATAAAAAAAAATGAAAACCCAGACGTGAAAAAGAAAAAAAAATTCGAGAATGTAGAGGGTCATTTTTTATATGACAACATAATCGAATTATCACAACACACTCGTTCCCGATCCTACTATTGGAATAAAATATTATTTTTTATATCTCTCTCTCTCTCTCTCTCTCTTTCTCTTATCTTGTGTAGATTTTTCGGACGTGTGGTAGACGCTTTGATCGGATGAGTTTATTCAATCGCCTCTTATCGGTATTGAGTTCCGTGTCGATGTTGTATTATCATTTTTACGTGTCGTTCAACAATGTTTTTTTTTTTTTTTCTTCGGGTTTCGCTGCAATGAACAGGGGAAAAAAAACAAGAACATCAGAAGTGTAAAGGAGACGAGACACTCCATAAATTTTTGTAGTAAATATCAAAAGAAGAAAAGAATGAGGAAATACAAACAAATGTTCTCTGATTTTATTTTATTTTTCACGTAGATAGAGACATTTTTGGGTTCTCTTTCAACTATAGGAAATTTTTCTTACAAATGTGAGGAAATGAAAGTCACATCCATGTCTGTGTGCACATTTTTTTTTCCTTTTCTTGGAGTATATTAAAAGAATGAAACAAAAAAAAAAAGACAAGTTCTGAATAAACGTGACAAATTTGAAAAAATTATAATGGATGTACGACAGTGGATGGACAGCAAGAAATTTAGAATAATTTTTCTAGAATATAAGATTAAACAATGTGAGTGAATGATTATAGAAATAAAAGCGAAGAGTGTGATGTAAGTGAGTGAAAAATATGGACTTTGATATGTAACTCAAACGACATTTAAATCCATATTTTATATAAAAAATTTTTTTTTTTTTTTTTTTCCCGGGGTTCTTAGTGGACGTTAGTGAAATGAATTATGTAAAAAAAATAGCATTGAACAGAATATAGAGCAACAAATCGTTTAATTACACCTGTTTGATAAGCATAATTTAATTTAATCCAATAAGTACTAAATAAACAACAAAAATGATAAATCAATGTGAGGAGTTTTTGCTGATATTAGTAATATAATATTAATGCATATGTCGAATTGTATTATTGGAGATAAATTATATATTAATTACAGATCATATTGCTATTACATTTTCTCACGTCAAGAATTTATACTTTATAATATAGATTTATTAATGAAAATCATTGTGATTTTCGCTTCCTTCTATTATGTATAAGCTTTTACCAACTTTTACATTGTGAATCTTCTTGGGGTGAGAATAAATGAGCAACGGATATATATATATGTAATTTTGCAAAAATGTATCGGTTTTATTTCTCTATACAGAAAATTCACACATTTCTTTTTAAGGCAATTAAAATTTACTAGAAAAGTTGAAATATTGTAAATCGATATCTTTAATGAAAAAAAAAAAATGTCTTAACAAAAGAGAAAAAGACTGAAATTCATTGCCTACTCTAGTTGACCTATTAATCGATAATAATGAATAATTATAACAATATTTAAACGTAGTTATTTAATGATATAAATAATTTTATATATCATGGCGGCGATTGCCGGTATATTTTCAAATGTACGTGATTACAAAATGGCGATTGGGTATAAACATATAGTATATCAAGATTGAATATAGAGGGCGCCGTTTAAATGTTCCCCTTTATGAAATGGCCGTTGTTACAGTCTTTTTTTTTTTTTTTCATATATTGTCAACGAATGAGCATTCACCTTTACAATTTAAATCCCAGCATAGAAGACGAGGAACCGGTAAACAGATAAATACATAGCCTCGCGAAATTTTGAGTGTTTATAATAACAAAGAACGTGTTATTATAACGGTATATTAGAAATAATAAATTAATTGAACATGGCAAAAGTGATTGCAAGCTCTCCAATTGTATTATAATGTAACATGAATACAAAATGTAAACATAATATATTGAGATTCATGATAATATAAGTGAATATTGAATATGACAGATGTACAATGATGCACCTCGGTGTATAAAGACATAGAAGAATTTAATTAATTATATCAATCAATCTTCAATAACCAATTGTACATTGAAATTCACTAATTTAATTGTCATTATTTATTTGTGTGTTTTATAACGCAGAATTTTGGAGTTATTTGCTTCATTTAATTGATATAAATTTCGTAAATTATGGCTGATTGTGAGGACGATGCGAAAACAGCAAATAAATATATAGAAAATGAATCATTCAATGATCGAAATAGTTTTTCCGGTGGTTCATCTAATCATGGACCAGCATCAGCCTGTAAATTTCAACCAGTTCGTGTTAAAACTTTAATGGATATGTATGAGAGTGATGATGATGATGATGATGATGACGAGGATGATAATGATGATGGCAGTGAGGATAAAGATAGGAGTTCAGATGATTCGGCAGGACATTCTGATGTAGACGATGGTCAACCATTGCCATTGGATGTTGAAAGTCGCAAATCCAAGGTGCAAATTAGCTCTGTTGATGTTGTATCGTCAAATATATCAGCGATTGAATCCAAGGAATCAATAATGGAGATTATAACAGAGGAATCCGAGAATCCGAGTATTTCACCAAAGTCAATGAAGAATAATTCAGATCAATTGACATGTAATTCAGCTAGTTCCAGCTCCAGTACCACCATTAACACAATGACAACCACAGCAACATTCACCACAATGGGAACCAATTACAATCATCAGGTTTATGATAAATCACAAACGATTCAAACATACACTCATGATAATAAACATTCATCAATGTCCAAGGAATTATTTCACGATAATAATGAACGAAAGTTGTCCATTGGTAGGTCTTCTATTAGCGGTTTCTCATCGGATTTTGGAGCGCTGGATTTGGAATCAAAAGGTGTTAGAGCAGCCACAAGCACTTCGGATACAGCAATATCATTTGTACAATCTAATTCGATTGTATCGAACAGTCGCGTTCAAGCGTCAACGCGAAGCCAAACATTTGAAACGGCTGGACAAAAATCAGACGGAAATATTATGTCAAGTTCAATTTATGGTAATAGAACGCAATCCAATACGAAATTCGACACAGCAGATCCAACAAATCCATCACATGATAGGCACATTCATACATTACACACAAATTACAAAGCTGAATCTACGGCTACATCGTGTTCCAAGTATGATATGCCTATTTCAACATCGCAAACCGATCAAATGCCACTCTCCTCCAATTATTCATCTTTGGATACACCGCAGAAACACAGTGTAGTGGCTGGTAGTGTGAGGCCAACTCCAAGTCTTTCTCATCGAAATATATTTCAAACGCCGCAGAATAAAATGAAAGGTGATTATTCATTGAATCAAAATCATGCACCAACACCGGGAACAATTTTTTCACACTGGTCACAAAATAACATGATGCAAACACCAATGCAAAATAAAATTGCAGACTCATCACAAACTCCAGGCAAATCAATTCTCTCCAATCATGAACTACTTTGGTAAATAATTATTTTTAATTAAATCAAATTGTTTGTAATGATAATATGCAATACTGATATAGATGTTTGTCATATAATTTCAAACAGGTACAGAAATAAGGAGACAAAGGGAGTGAGAAGGCCATTAGCAGAGACCATGGTTTCAGATCATCGAATATTATCGGAAAAACCGTCACATGCATTAAAAACTCACGATACCGGGGACAATGTTAATCGTCCACCATTAGAGAAAAGTCAAGAGAAAATTGCAATGTCATCTGTGATGACACAAGAGTGTAAAGAAAATCGGCGTCCACCCATTGAAAAAATTCTAGATGGTGTAACGAAGAAAGACGAATCATTGCCACGAAATAAAATTGGTGAATCAATTCAAGAAAATCGCCATGCAAATCACGAGGTGATACCAAAACCAATGCCAACAAATATTGAACCATTGCGGGAACATTATAACAATCCGCCTGCCATACAGAGCAGAAATGTCCAAGCGTCAGTGCCATCAAGCATTAGAAAAACAGAATACGGCAAGACAATGAAAGTAAAGAATCGAGAATATCTGATTCTTGGATATTTAGGACAAGGAATGAGCGGTGAAGTTATTCGGGTGCAAGATCTCACTAGTTTTGAACTTAGGGCAATAAAATGCGTTGATCTGTCGCGAATGGATAAAGACAGTGCACAAAGTTGTATACAAGAGATTGCTATGTTGGGAAAACTCCAAGCACCCTGTATTGTTCAAATGTTTGATTATGAAATTCGTAATAAAACAATTTATGTTGTGATGGAAATGGGTGATACAGATTTGAGTAAATTTCTCAAATCTGTATGCGCTGAAAAGCGTCTTCCACTGACAATGATTCTTTATTACTGGACAGAAATGTTAACAGCTGTAAAACACATTCATGACAATGGTGTTATTCATTCGGATTTAAAGCCTGCTAATTTTTTACTTGTTCGCGGACGACTAAAATTAATTGATTTTGGTATTGCGTCGAGTTTAAATGCAGATATGACTTCAGTTGTAAAGAATTCAACGGTTGGAACATTGAATTATATAAGCCCAGAGGCATTGATGGACGTTGGCGAATCACCAAATCACAATAGCAAATATAAAATCAGCTACAAGTCTGATGTATGGTCGCTCGGTTGTATTCTGTACAGTTTAATATTTGGAAACACACCATTTCACAATATACGTCAGCAATGGGCGAAAATTAATGCAATTACCAATCCAACATCAAAAATTACTTTTGCTCAGCCGACAAATTCCGAGCCAATACCATCAATACTCATTGACGTGGTACGAAAATGTCTACAGCACGATCCAAAAGCTCGACCGTCTGTTGCACAATTGCTTGACATTCGTTATGTACCAATTGGTAAACAAAATAATATTAATCCCAACATTCCACCCAATATTCTATTAAAAATTAAATCTTCACTGAACGAAGGTGAATGGCGTCAATTCACAGAGGTAAATTTCTCATAATGCCAATAATTTACTGATATAAATGTAGTTTATTCATGAAAACTCATTTATTCACTTTCAGATTATGGATCATGAACGAAGAAACTGCTAGTTCCACTTGTCATTATCAATAACTCTCATACTGTATATATAATATGAATATGTAGTGTTGATTACACATGAAAAAATAATGCAATAATGAAAAGAAAAAAAAAATAGAGAAGAAATAGTCGTTGAGCAATTGGTTATGGTGCTCCAAAATCAATAATATTGTATTATATGTGAATTATTATTAAAGTAATACGTACAAAATTTTTTTTTTGCCTTGGTATTGTGATAGTATAATGAATAATAAGACGCAGGCATTTGATATTAAAAATTAATCCTGCATTATTACTATACGTTTATTCATTAAACTAAAACTTTTATTATTATTATTATTATTATTACCATTAATTTCACTTTGTGGGCATAAAAACGATTTATACTTACTACAAACAACAAAAGCAAAACAAAAACGAATACTTAGTTCTAAGTGTTGACAGCCTCAAGTATTGATAATTTAATCAAAACCTCATCTCACTTTTTGTTTATACAATTGAGAGTTTGCTTTTGAAAACAAAAAAGAAATAACAGTAATTACAAATTCGCGACTGGTCTGAAAGAAAATATTGAGAGTATAAATTAAATATTTTTTTCTGTTTATTACCGATGACGCTGCACTACCACGTCTCAATCCTTTTCATAATATCACGCGAAACTTTTACTATTATAAATTTATCATTGACAATAAATCAGAAAAGTTATTGAGTAATCAATACTCACTCTATACTAATAAATGAGAAAACAAAAGTGAAAAGAAGATGAGAAATATTGACAATACGCTATATAAATTGTGTCTGAATATACGAATAAATATCGATCGGTTTTATTCTAAATTTAATTACGAAATTTAGCACGAAGTGTTCCACCAATCATTGCGCCATTTTTGTTTTTTTCAAATTCTAGTACAGTTAATTAGCTGTCCACTTATATCAAAATGTTAGTCAATTTTATATGGCTGAAACGACAAAAAAAATATATAACTATATAAACATGTAAATATTTTATAAATATAAACACATGAATATTTCACGAAGTGGCTTATTAAATCCAATTCAATCAATATCATTGTTTGAATGCTCCATTTTTCACATTGGATACTAAAATTATTCGTGCGTATTCAAACACAATTAATGACAAAGTACTTGGTACATAGTCTGCTAACGATGCAGAAGACAATATTGTAAAAAAGTCACTAGCTAACATATATAATCGATCATATTTTTTATTCTCCGCAGCCTCTTTACTCAACGCATTGTAGTGGTGAGTTGCCAGTATTGTAACAACCGTTCACCCTTTGGCAATGACATTGAATTCGGTCTTTCAAATGTTAACATAATATCTCTCACCTTATTCTTAATTTCTCTATCGAAAATTTGATCACCTGTTCGATCTAAAGCCGCAGCCATATCGTATTCAACTGAGGGAAGTGGCTCGCGAATAAATCTCGCGGCTGTTGCAACACTTGGCAAAGCATGATATTGCAGTGCACGTATTTCCCAAAGGCTGCTGAGTAATGCGTTACTTTGTAGAGGATCCCGCTCTTCCATAAGAAAAGGATCACCTACTCCAGGATTCTCCATTGTAATTTCACGATCGTGCGAATGATCAATAAGTCGTTTAAGACCCAAATGCCTTAATAGAAGATTCCCAATGAACAAAAGAATGATGAGAATATCTTCGGGTGGTGCTACAAGTGTAAGACGTGCCAATCGCTTTGCAAACGCAGCTACCAGGGCCTCTGGTAAATGTCTAGAATAAATAGAAAAATAAAATTACTATACATTTATATATTAATTAATGCAATGATTCATAATTTATAAACAACTCACGTTGAACTGAGAAATATATCAGAGAGATAAAATAATCGAGCTTTGTATTTAGTATGAAATATTTCTGGTTCAAACATTGAATAAAGTTTAGTGAATATGTTGGGATATTCGAGGTTATGTTTTGTGACAAGAATAAACACTCCTTGTAGAGCGAGAAGCCCAATGGGCCCGTCAGCATCCAATGAATCCATCAGGAAGTCTGTTAATAGAACGGGTTTTTCCAAGTGCGGCATTACTCGTTCAATAAGTACAATTAAAAGTTGCTTGTGCAATTGTGGGGTTAGTTCCCAGTGCATTATGCACGCCCAGACTTTATTCAAGGCACGTCGCGCTGAGGATTGATCCCATGTGAAGCCACCACAGGAGTGTTGTGGGCCGCAGATTAACTCTTGATTTTCAACAGCACCACTTTCACCATTTTCTTTTCCTAACGGTAATTTATTTATAAGCTCTAGTAAATTTTTTATGAACATTTCTCGTGGCTGTCGTTTTGGCGTTAATGAAGGAAGACTTCGCCATGTGTAATACAAAGCGTCTTTGTAACCAGTTATCTCCTCAAATCGCGATATAAGATTGGTGTTGTCTTTGTCAGGTGATAGAAGTTTCATTAAAATTGGTTTGAGTCTGTGTAATGGAAAATAATACGAAAGTTCACCAATGGGCTCGATTGGACTCTTTCCTTCTGCTGCCATAAGTTTCATGGCTGTTGTCAGAGCTTGTAATTGAGTTGAAGTTCTATCACTATCGAACGTACATAGTATTTTTTCCCACACTTCTTCATAGCAATTCTTCAACCATTCAATATATCTCATTTCTGGACTTGGCTCTATAATAAGAAAATGAAAAAAAAAAAAAAAAAAAAAACGGTTAACATGAATTAAATGTCCACGAAATACTTCTCGAGACTGTACATTTTCAAAAAAAATTCGCAGACAATTATATTCACCCGAAATAGTTAATGTTATTGTTCTCTCGAGGAACATGTCCCTCCTCTTCAAAACCTCCAGGAATATCGTTTCCAATGTAAGAATACATAATGTACTGGAGTCCTACACACGACCGAAATAAAAGTAGAACATTCGAAAAATGCTGTATGCAACATAACCTTAAACTGCAATTGATTGATAAAATATAAAAAACTCACATCCCACTGGCTGATTATATCCACCAAATTGTTGGCATACTTCCTGGAGCCAAGAAACTCTTGAGCTTTATATCTAAGCTGTTTAGATGACATTCTTTGGAGCTGAGGATTGCCGGGGAGAACTGCCTGAACCGCCGCCATTCTGGACGTTTCAGGATAATGTGAGAGAATGAAAGAAGATTGCGATACTAGCGATCTACCGTAAGAATATCAAAAGCTCCAAGCACATTTCATAAATTTCACACATGACGAAGATAGCCGAAGTCCATTCGTTGGCTGGGACGTGTATATATACCTAACCTACATATGTATACAATGTAGCTCGCAACCATATATATATAAAGTTGAATGAGGAAGAGTGCTGCAAACATGAATTATAAACAGCAGTAGCGTTGTGAAAAATTCAAGGACAAACGTAGTAATTGATTAGATATAAAGTGTAAATACATACAAGTGGTATAATAATATATATTTATCAATCGAGAGAGTATAATACAAATATAATGAATATATTTTATTGAAATTTTGTATACAAAAAATTTCATGTTGTTATATTCACATTGTTGGAGTTCGATATAAATTACAAAATTTTCTGGAGTAATTATTGTAATGAATTTAATTATTATCCATTCAATTATAAACTATTTTATTGATTAATCTGGACGTTGAATTTTTTTGTTTATTATAGAAATATCGGCCGGAGAAAAAAAAAATATATATATATATATTTTTGAAAATATATACAGTAATAGTGCAAAATTATTCGATTTAAAATTTAACACAAAATATATTTTACGGATTGGTTAAATAATCTCTGTATTTAAAAGCAAGTGGACGGTATATTATTTAGTCTCAAGCACCATCATTGATTGACCTACAAAGGCATTTACACCTGCTTCTTTAAAAAATACAAATATATTTCATATATTACATATTGATTTTGTAATACGATTTGCTATAAATATTTTATCGATAAATAGCTAATTGACATCATTGAATTTTAGAGCAAACAACAATGGCTACAAGCAGCTGTGATAAATTAACAAGAGAAGATTTTGATGCAGGACCAACAAGTTATGATGAAATTGAACCAAATCTGTATCTTGGAAACCTCACAGCTGCCACCGATGTGAAATGGTTGAAAGACACAAAAATTACACATATACTCACAGTGGACTCATGTCCCTTGCCAAGAAAAATTCAATTACTTCCAAATGTCACTACAAAATACATTCAAATAACCGATATGCCAAGAGAAGATTTTTTAATCTACTTTGGTGATGCTTATCAGTTTATTGACGATGCTATTGAATCAAAAGGCAGTGTTTTAGTTCATTGCTACTTTGGCGTTTCAAGATCAGCAACACTTGTAATAGCTTATATAATGAAAAAGCACAAAATGAGTCTGGAGAAAGCATTTGAGTTTGTTAAATCCAAAAGACGTTTTGTCGGTCCCAATGCCGGTTTTCTCGCACAATTAAAATTGTATGAGGATATGGGTTGTGTCATTAATCATCAAGATATACAATTTAAAATGTATCGTCTTCAAATAGCCGCTGATAAAGTCCGCAAGGCCAAAATATTACCTTCAAATTTCACTGACCTCATAAAGTCTGATCCTGCATTAACTACGGTCCGTCCAGAGCCTACTGTGTATCGTTGTAAAAAATGTCGGCGAATAGTGGCTAGTGCAAGTAATATTCTACCACATAAACCTCATGAGCGGCAAATTTGGCGTTATATCAGTACAAATAAACCGGAGAAAATACCAAAGTCGCGACAATCAACATTACCTGAAGTATTGAATGTTAAAAATGATACTGAAGATCATAATGAATTTTGCACAAAGACTTATTTTATAGAACCTTTGGCATGGATGCCAGATATTTTGCACAATAGTGAGGGTAAACTCAATTGTCCCAAGTGCGATGCAAAACTTGGTTCATTTAGTTGGGTATCAGGATGTCAGTGTCCATGCGGTACAAAAATTGCACCGGCATTCTATCTTATTCCATCCAAAGTTGATTGGAGCAATGCTGTACAAAATGTTTTAGTTACTGTTTAGAGCATGGAGTAAAAAAAAGCTAGATGAACATAACCCTACTATTTCATCCAACTGTAATTAATTAGAGAGGATGGAAATTTTATCGGCACGAACTTGTTGAGACTCCTGAATATTCTAATTCTCAATAATCAAATTTAGAATTGTAGATGAAACAGCTGTTTGAATCTAATATAAAATTTGTATAGATAGATTATTTCAACGCAGTATTATTATCACTATAAAACTATGAAAGAAAACAGAAACAACTACATATTCTAACGCTGTGCCAACTTCTATTAAATCACACAAAAATTTTTAATAATATATTCTATGCAGTCAGTGATTGTTTGACTCATATTTTATGAATCTGAATTTCACTATTGAAGCTCTATATATGTATATTTATGAGCCAATGTGTTGATATACCTCGTTTATGTTTATAATTACACAATTTATTCGCTCACACGCAAGTTGACAACGCAACGTTTCACTTCAATTATCAATTTAATGTGACGTTGTGTGTAATATTCTTTGTAATAATAAATGCGCGTTTGAGATCAAATATATTATGAATATATATCATTTCAATTGATTACCCTGTTTCACATCCGCAAATAAATCTTATTACAAATGGCAATTTAAATATTTGATATAAAAGTTGCAATTTCTTTGGCATTGTTATGTTTCGAAATTGTAAAACAATGAAACAATTTAATAAGGCACTTTGACATTTGCATTCTTTGTTTTTGTTTTAAGATTTATATGAAATTAATCACATACTGGCATGCATAGCGGAATAAGCCGCACTGTACGGATGACTTTTTAATCTTAATGCATTCAAACTGTTCATTGATGCGCTATCAATTCCACCATGAACCTCCGATTGATGATACGATGGAAAGCCAACATTGCATAAATTAGTATTGACAAAACTGTGACAACTTGTGGTTGTTTGTACTGCGGCATAATGCTGAGGTGATCTCCAATAATCACTGTATGAATATGACGGTACTGAATGAGATTGCAATGACTCGGATGGAGTTTCTGGTGTGTGAGTTATCCTGATTGGTCTCAATGGCAATGTCGTTTCTATTTCACGTGTCGTATTGGCGCCACGATTTAACGCTGAACTCCTCTCATTTCTACGGAATTTAGCGCGTCGATTTTGGAACCACACCTGTATAAAAAAATATATAACATTCATTTATAATTATTTCGTTAAATATAAATACTTATTTAGCCGAGTGTTATAATCAGTTATATAAAGATGCGAATAACGAAAATCTGCCTATGACCAGATATTTTATTTTCTCAAATGTTCGTTCTTGTCATTTTTTTTTTATTCGTTTTTGCGCTTTATGTAGAGGATGAAGAAACGGATACGGATCGGAGACGGGACAGCGTGACGGCTCCTGGCAGTCGTAGAGATCTCCGAGAGACATCCATGAAACGGTTCACAAGTCAGTGTGAGCGCGGATGACGAAGAAGACTAGTGTAGTGGAAGGCAGAAGTGCCGCGATGGGTGATGATGAGCTGCGGCATTGTAGAAAGGGGGAAACGAGGGGAGTAAACAGAGGATGAAACACACGTGCTGGACTTGACACGCTATGAACGCATGTGCTTTCTGGAGTTGCTGGCAGGCTAATCATAGCTGGGCGCCTGACAACCTGTCTCCTCTGATTTTCTGCCTAGCTGTCCGCGCGACCTCCGAAAATCTTTCTCCGGCTATGCATTTGCTATATGTCATGAGACGACGACATGTCGCGTAACTTCCAAAACGATCGTCAGTTCACTTTTACCACACTACATGCATTTCAAAATGCTCTTTCAATTCTCTATTTTATCATTTTTCTTTCTTTTTTTGTTTTTTTTTTCATTTTTGTATCGCTTATTATTTCATTTCTTTTCATTCCATTCTCAAGACACGTTGACTTGATACAAGCATTTGAGAATGTTCAAAGCTCTCATGACAAATTGCCTGACGTACTCAAAAAATGTTACAATTCTTTTCTTTTTTTTTTCTACATAGTTTCTTGGCAAACACACACACACACACATTTTGATTTATTCTCTTTTTTCTTTTTCATTCCTTCACTATGTAATTTAACTTACACTTGTGTGACTTAATACTGTATTATTATTATTATTATTATTATTTATTGTTTATTATTATTCGCGTTATTACCTGAACTCGTGCTTCAGATAAAGAGACTCTTGTCGCAAGTTCCTCCCTTACAAACGCATCAGGATAATGTGTCCTCTCAAATACTCGCTCAAGTGCTGCGAGTTGTTGAGCTGAGAAAGTGGTTCTACTTCGTCGCGGTCTTCGTACACCACCAGATGACACATCATTGCACGTATCTTTATTACACAATAGAATAATAATTGTTATAAATTTGTTGAAATAACACCAATGCAAAAAAGAAAAAAAAAACATATGTCAATATTTTCTTAGTAGGACACATGGAGAAATTGAATGAGAGATAGGGTGAAAGGAGTGTGTATATGTCACACACATACACTCGACTATTATATATATTTGTATCGTGACAAGCTGTGTATTGGGTACGTGAGAGGCGAGAACACTCGACGCGCCGACTGGGGTAAGTCGAGCGCGTAAAAAGGATCCGCTCGATCCAGTAGCGCGATACCTAAACCCATACCACTCACAGCCGTCGTCCAAGTCCGAGGACAGACGATATACGTGGCGATATTGTGAATGAGTCTACTGTACTTGGGCAATCATCAAAGCGGCATAATCCAAGCAGCATGACGTACTTGAAATGCGCCATTTCGATTGAATCAAACGCCTGAGCGTCGCTAACTAAATGCACCATTTGTCAAATGTTACTCATTTCATTTACTCATGTATATTAATTAATCTATATGCATAGCTGTATATGTGTGTGTGTATGTGTAAATACGTACCGAGTGTATGTGTGGACGTAGATAAAAGTCGAGAAACTGTGAAATCCTGGGGAACGTGAGAATTTGTCATTTGTGTAGTGATTATTGAATCACCCGCCATTGTATTATCATTTATTGAATGCAACATTTTCTTTTATTCTATTTTTTTTTGAATGTATATTTGCGCTCTATTCACTTCAATTCAATAATTGGCAAAATATTTCACTGTTGAATGATATTAATTTAAATCGATTTTGAGTTATATCATATCACAATTCATTTTACATTTAAATTTTCATTATAAATTGTCTTTAAACACTTATTGCGAATTAAGTGGATTTATATAACTTTATTTACAACACGTGTTTGCCATAATTCTCATTTCTCACTTGTCCCACGGTTTTCTCTCTTTTTTTATTTTTTTTTATTGTTGTTTTCCATAGCCACAATTGCGTATATTGTGACAAACAATTTTCCAATTATTCACACTCACAAAATCGCAATAATACAAACTAAATAAATGAATATAATATACATCCGTAAGTAACAATTATAATAGAATAACAATAGTAACAATTTGATATCCGTAAATAATTTGTACATTCACGTTTAATTGCAATTAATTGCAGTTACAAATTTAATTTGAAATGGTTTTGTGTAACAGTTGATACGTGACAAAACTGCAATGACATTCATTTGCAAAATGAGGAAGTGGTGGGTAGTGTAGAGGAGAAGTGCAATGGCAAAATTAATCTTTATGAATTATTTTATATGAACCGAACGTAGGGAGACAGAATAGCAACTGACTTGGCTGAGTCAAAATGTACTTAAAGGTCTCTCATCTCATCTCCTCCCTCACCTTCTGCTTCGCTTCAGTAGCTACCTCGCTTTATTTCTCTCCTCGTCCTCTTCCTCTCACTCTCACTCCGTCTCTCACTTTTTTTTAGTTCATTCTCTTTATCTCACTCACGTCTGTATTAAATGTATGTGCTTCCTTTCCTCCATCATCTTCGAATTCTTCTTCATCTTCTTCATCATCTTCTTTTTCTTGTGTTCATCTGGGTGACTTTGCTGGTAGGTGGAGATGTTTAGAAGCTCCACCCTTATTACTCATTCATTGGTGACTTTATGTTTAGCTGGGCGTAATTATATATAAATGATAAATTGCAACGGTACTGACAAATAATTTATAAACACCTTGAACATTATTTAATAATCTGTATAATAAATGTGTATGGTTAATATGATAATTACTATTTTAGTGTAATTATGTTGATGAAATTTCTTCGTCAAGGTCAATATGTTTACACAGTCTTGAGTATATTTTCCTTTAATCATATCTCATATCGTGGATTTGCTTGTCTTTCGCAAATAGATTCTCTGCCGCTGGTATCGACTTTCATAAGACTCTCAAGTATCCGAATTCGCTTCCCATTCTTTTATTGATTTTATTTTTTTTTTGTTTTCTTGAAACATTCGTCAGCTGCAGCTATATATAACAGATTAAATTCGAATTATTAGTTTGCACATGTGACAAGATGCAATTTTCATCATGATATAGATATTATGTATGTTTAAACTCATTCTTTTTTTTTTGTTTGCACTTCAGCCAGACTAAAAATGTGTATGGGATTACTTGAGAATTTAGTTATGCTACGAAGATGGAATTGTATATGTGTACATACGTGAAAATGTTTGGTATATATTGTAGAGAAAAATAGAGAATAAGGAGAATACGAGATGAACGTGAGCGTCGCGACGCAGTGACACGGACACGTCGTGACGACCACGAAGAATTATTAGGCGGGACTGCAACGCCACGGATGAAGTTATCGCTCGAGTTCTACTGTCATGTGAGATATAATATTTTATTTCATTTTCTTTTTTGCTTGCACAATGTTTCCGAATTCTTTTTTTTTCCTTATTTTTCCTACAGTTTATGGTTGATGAGAATATTCGAGGAACTATATACGCGAGAGACATCAATTCTACATTCAACACGATTTTTCATCAGAAGAGAAAAAAAAAAAATACTTTGATGGAGAATAAATTGTGAGAATGTAAAAATCATTCGTTTTTTAAATTCTTTAGGGGAGAGTAGTATCAGTCATATAATATAAATATTGTGTTTGCCATTCGTCTTATGGAGTTGGTGTGACGGTGATGAATTCGATCTCAATGACAGTACGGGGACGATGGCAGAGTATCAAACTCACTTCGATCATTTCAAATTTCCATTCTATCCAATTTTTTATTTTATTTTTTCTCTGAACTATTTATTTTTTGTCATTGTCCTGATCTATTTAATGCAAATGGTTATGACATTATGTCAGGCTACCCTTGCTCATATATTCTTTGGATGGAAATCAAGGTAAAAAAAATCAACGGAAAAAATATGGACAGAGCGGTGATACAACGAAAAAAAAAAAAAAAAAAAATGTTTGAGTGAACAACTAAATACGAAAGGAATGAACGCCTGAATTTTTTACACTTACAGACATTTTTTTATCATTTATGGCACGGGCCAGTGATTTTCTGTGTTACGAACGAGGGATTATAGTTTATTTTACTCAACACCAGCATCATAATTCAATCTTTTTTTATCCTATACGAGGAATATTTTTTTTTTTCATAAATGTATTGCATAGAATTTCAG
>CAJUYH010001660.1:33940-46865 GCA_910591685.1 Galerucella tenella
TTTTTTTTTCATAAATGTATTGCATAGAATTTCAGAAAAATAATACAATACCTCTTGCGGTTAACTGAATGATTCCATGGGAAATTTATTTTTGATATATAGTTAATGTGCTTTTTTTTTTTCTTCACATATCAATTAACTTGGGTGGAAAAATGAGTGGTTGGTCGATGAAAGTAGAGTGAAAGAATTTTTTCTTTTTGTGATGAAATCTCTTCGGAGAATGTCCAGTGTTTCAACGATACGCAATAGTGGATCAGGGGCTTCCGTTTTTTCCCCTCTCTGCTTCTTTCTTCTCTTTTTTTTTTTCTTTCACTTTCTCTCTCAACTTAATCTGCAGATGCCTGTCGTATACATACTCAAAGCACCCCTTCGATCATCGTTCCCTCGAAGAAAGTCTGTCTGTTTGTATACCCTCTTTATCACTTTTTCTTTGCACCAAACATTTTTTTTTATTTTTTTTTTCCCCGTCTTTTGGAAAAAAAAGTGCGTCGAGCCCAGCCAATTAAATTTGAAAAATTTCTACTGCATCGCCATGTCGTTGAGGTTGTTACAATCCCCATCGATTCATTCTAAAAACGACGGTGAAGAACGATCTGAAAAAAAAGTTAATATATCAGTACTTTCAACCGTCTGCAATTAACTGAAGAATTTAAGTAATTCAAAAACTTTCCGGTTACTTGAAATAATTATGAAGTAAATGATAAACAGGAACATTGACAAAAATATATTCTCCAGTGCATCAGTTTACTTTCACACTCAGTAGTCGATTAATCGAAACTATCATTAATAATTTAACCATAGAACGAAAAAAAAAAAGAGAAAAATAAGTTTCAAGGTATTTTGTCAGATTTTTTTTGTTGTACAAAAATTATTTCACATTAACGTATATACCTGTGAAATAAGTATTTCGTGTTCACACACTTTTATGGTGAATTAATGGACTCATGAAGACCATTAAATGATCATTTATAAGAAAATATATAAATCTACACAGTTAAGTATAAATCCATTAGCATTAGAATGTCGCTATGACTCGTTGTGTATATCAAAAAGATTAAATATGTTTCAGTTGAGAGACAGGACTCGGTGGCGTTCCTTTTTTTTTTCCCCAGTAACAGCCACAAGATGAACCCCACTGGGGAGTCCTTGATGTCCAAGAGGGGCATGTCCGATCTCCGCCCTTATTCCATATTTCCCTAAAGAATATACAACTGTGTGAGTAAAAATATATAATAAAAATGACCCAACATCATTCATACATTTATACATAACCTAACAGAAGTGTGGCAAAATTTTCCAATTTTTCTTTCTGCCTCTTTCAGTTGGCAAACAGTCGCATGTATACACGAATATAATAAAAGCGCCAGAGCTAATAATAGAACAACTTTTTTTTTTTTTTTCATATTCCTCTCATCTTTATTTATATATTTTCCAGGTAAACATGAACAGACTCACGTATCCCTTTATATATTTATATGGAAATTTTTATCATGGTGAGAGTAGACACGTGGTCATTTAAAGTGGATTGTATAGTTCAGTATTCAATGTGAGAACAGAATACAAATGTATAAAAGAATTTATTTCACCGCAAATCGAATAATTCCCTCATATCTAAATGTTTCAAACTCTCTGTTTAACTGAATTATTTCAGATACGTTACAATATTCCATTCAGTTGTAGACGAGGGGACAAAGTCAGATAGAAAGAAGAATAAAGAAATCATCATGTGGTCAAAATCCCCAGCATTGTAAAAATATTTATCTGTTCTATACATTGTTTATATCTAGACCAAGAATAGTCCAAATGAATAAAAAGAAAAAGACAGTAAAATAAACGTTAAAAAGTATCGAAAATTTCGTATAAAATGAACAATAATGATGGGAGAAATTGAAGAGTATATCCCTCTTTTGCATTGAATTGAAAATCGCACTGGACATAATATTCCGTGACGGCTTAAATCTATTTTATACGTCGTCTATAATATATGAGAAAGACGAAAAGTACCGGGTAAGTTTTGTGTATTATATAAGTATATATGTCATCGTTATATATAATATACCTAGTGAGAATGACGACGCGATTGAGGGGTGTCAAGGTAACCGCAGATGTGTGGTCAATGAGGGGCCCACCATGACGACGTTGTGTAGTTGTCTCGTCCCTTTGCTAAAAAGAAAAAAAAAATAATAATAATAATAGCATATGAAAAGGAAGAGAGTAGGCAAAGTGAAGGGAAAATTCTGTTGGGCACTCTCAACCTCTCGCCGTGAATAATTCACAATGCAGTGGAATATCATATGTGTATATATGCAATGTATAGAAAAGATTATAAATTAGATGACTTTAACTTTCGAGACATTTCAAGGCGGCGTGAGCATGATGATGACAATAAATACAAGCGCGCAAAAATTTGACATTTTTATGATCGTGTCTGATAGTTTAACAATCAATGTTCAATTGTATAAATAAGATATGGTGTGAAAAATTTATGCGGTAGTTTAGTTGTCAATATTGAAATGTGACAGGCATTTAATGAGACGTTATTGCAGACATTTATGATTTTAACGTAAAAAATCATGGTCAAAAGTAAACGATAGACGTGAGGTATACATAAACATAATAAATAATATAAATACGGAAATAAATATGTTGAAGACTATCGCCATATTTTCATTTGTCTTGATCTACATTCCTATATGTTTCTCTTATTATATTTTTGTTTTTCTAATAATTTTTTTGAGACAATCTTCATTCAGCCAATTACTGAGACTATGCATCATTCCCGCCAATTAGTGTTGGAGAAGGCTGAAACGGCGCGTGACTGTATTTTCTTTCATTCATGTTTCTTTTTTTCTTTTTTTTTTTCAATGTATGTATACATAAATATTTTTCATATTGTCCATACGTGGGGGAGTTTAGTCAAAAATCGTAACGGGTAACATCATTTTGCATCCTACTATATATATATATATATATTCAGAGACAAGAAAATTACAATGGAGAAACACTACACATTGAACTACACAGTCAGCTGGCAAAAGGCGTAACTATTATATACAGACAGGCTCCTGCTGTTTCTTATAAATAACGCGCAACCGTAAAATACCTATACGCATATAATTTTACGCTCGCCACTTTTACTATACGCCCGAACCTGTCGCCAACTTGTGCCAACTGACTACATATACACATGTACATGTGTACACATATGTCACTGTAACCATCACCTAAGTGACGCATTGACGCATTTAAAACTTGATACAGATAAGCATGAAAATTAGAATTCAATTTGTACCACCTCAAAGCACACAACGTCCACCACAAACATTTTACATACATTATTCATACAATTTTCATCACATTATTATCCATGTTTTCAATATACACCCATAAAATATACCATGAAAAATGACAGCACAATATCCATATAATTTTTATCATACCAATAGAAAAATATCGTAATATTATCAATGTTTATTTAACATTATTTAATCCAAACAATAACGTTTTTCATTTTATTTTTCACTCCCCCGTTCTTTCAAATGCATCAAACTATTAAAAAATAAAAAATAACCATGACATACCGCTTGTCCGTTAATGCGACAGAACTAAATGAAGATAATGTTGTCCCCCTACTCTTACCCTCAGTTACAATTGTTCATTAAACTAACGACAATAATCATTATATATATATGTATAGGGTGGTGGGCGTTTACAATTGGGCAAAGTATAATCTGACAAAGGGCAACAGGAGTCCATATACAATTTTACATACGCGCATATAGTGCACAATATATCGTATTATCATTATGTAGAGTGCGCGATAACTGGTCAAAAGGGGGCGGGTGAAACAAAAGTTGCAGTGGCCGATGCAGCTTTTGACTTCTGGCCCTTGTTTGACGCCGCGACTCTTCGCAGGGGTTAAAATAACACCCCCGTGTTAACAGAGCGTGACCCTTTGCTCGCGCAGCAGTTACAAGAATAATTACACATTCAATATATATATATTCACCGTATATCAAAGGGTTCGCTCAACGTGTAGATAATTTATGCATTCTTATTCTTTTCCTCCATACTCCGATGCACTTTTCCATATATTCTATATGTATGTGCAATAAGGGTGCATTGACTATTGGCTTCGTTACACTCTTGAATAAAATTATACTCGTGACATCAGGCGTTTTCAAATTTTTGATCCTCATTACATTTGACGCCTTATCTTTCTATTATTCGAAAAATATATAATACACCAGGTGAATGATTGTCTGCTGTTGATGGTGGTCTTGATGTGTAAAGCATAAAATCTATTTTGTTTGAGGGTGGTTGTGCACGGTGGACTTGTTAATTTGTCTGGACATCATGTCGTTTGTTTTTTTTTTATATCGTTCGCCTTTTTATGAAAAAAAATTTCTATCATCAATTGAGACTGATCGTTTTCATTCGGTTGTCAAATATATTGACATATGTCCATTTATATGAAGTAGCTCTACTGCTATGGCTTTTAGGTTATAATTAATGAAGTTGTTGAAATGAAAATTATTCTGAAGTATGATTATCTTTATATCGATCTTGTTGCTGTTATATGCAACGTCAGGAGGGTTTATCATACACAAAAATGACATATGGTTTATAATAAAAAAAGAAAAAAAAGAAAAGAAAAAAAAAAGAGAGTAAAAGAAATGAAAGCCATGGAAAAGTGTACGCGTGCTCATGTACAATGTCAATGTTGCAAAATCATCGAATTTAATTTGCTGACAGGACGTGCGCATCTGTCATTGGTATATTTATATATATGCATATATGTACGGGTTTATGTATTGCCTTACTGGATATTTATACCTATATCTACTCGTTTTATTTTTAACGGTACCAATAAAACTAAATCCAGCCGACGGGAAAAATTTCGTTGTTTGACACTCGATGAAGTTGCCGGAAGAGTGAATCGATTAAAATGGACAATGGGTGTCGCGCGTGGGGCGTAAATCGTTCTCTGGTGACTGGTCATTTTTTTTTTGCACTCACACTGAGTAATCACTTGAACAAAAACTAAATAAAAGCAATTCCGATTCGCGTTACGCGTCCATATGACATCGAACACAAAAAAAAAAAGCAAATAAAAATTCGACCATTTAAATCATCTTCTCCATAATAAATATCATTGTTGGATATCAATTAATTGTTGTATCTATACGTGATGTTGCATTACTATTTTATTTACAAAATACCGGATTTGAATTCACCAAGAATTATTTTCCTTACTGGTTATATATATATAGACAACGTGGCTATTCCTACGTTGAGATTGAATGGGGTCCAGGTGTTGTTAGGGCGGGAGTATTCCAACGCGGCGAGAACAAACGTGATGGGAAAAGGAAGAAGTTATATATATGTCAATGAGATTATTTACGTATGTGCGAGAGAACGTAAGTGACAAACGAATATAATGCGATAAATAGCGGTGACGAATGTCGCTCACAATCACAAAATGAAGGACTTGATTTTTTGAATGCAACGCTCATTATTATAGTGGTTGGCAAATTTGTAGCCCAAGATGTCCGACCACCCGTCGTTACATAACAACATCCTACTTCCTATACATACATACATATATATAATCTTTCTTCATTCTTCCACTCTCTCACTCGAGAAATAAAACTCGAAATAATATATATATCTTTGCGTTTTTTTTGTCTATTGTATATCTTTGTTATTTTCATTTTGTATCTCAGGGTGTCGATCACATCCTTCACAACTACAACTGGACACCCATCGCGCGCCATTTCATTGAGGGTGGCTTTCAAACTTTCATCCGATAGATCGTAAGAATTCACAGAGTGGATCGTAAATTAGTTACTTTCACAGCTACTTTATATGTTTATGTCATAGAATTTTTTGTATACCATCTCTCTATGTATTGTATATTATATTCTTGTTACTCACGATCGTGATTTTCTCATGGAAGATAAAAGAAGTTTAGAATACTCCTCTTATGTCTCTTGCCCGTGCATCAATGTATATAGGATTAATATAAAAGCACGTAATACCATCGTAATTGGAGGGTTGATTTCAATTCTGTTACTTGAGAATAATTCATCCCTTTTTTATATGTTACAGTTCAATACACCCTTGGAATTGTCACACCAGTCTCGTTTCCTATGGAAAGAAAAAAAATAGATGTGTGTAAATTTATGTTTTTTAAATAATTTCAAATAAAAATAAAACATTAACATTTTGTTTGTAAATTAATTCAACAGCTGGCGTGACAGTTGATATAAAATAAAAAATGATTGATGTCCTTTTCATATATAAATGCATATATTGAACTAATAAAAGACGGGATAATTTTCGTTCATTAGTGGGACAGTTGAAAATATCCTCTTCTCATTCGATATATTTCAATACTGTCAATTGCGATGCTTTATTTCACGACAGGGTGATTGATCGTGCCAAATGTCGTGTTTGTGTACATGACTTGGTATAAATGCATACATATATGTGTAAATGCACTCCCCTGGTCTATCATATTTATCATTCAGATGTTGGGGGCGGCCTTCTATTTCACTGCTATTAATGCTATTTATTCTTTCTCTTTTTTTTTTTTCTCGATAATTTCACACCTTTCTCTATCTGCAATGCCACTGTTACAATTTTCTATCCAAACTATTGGTGAAATTATATATATACATGATATACACATTTATTTTGTATAAATCTGTTGGTATATAGGTTATGTTACCTACTTTTACATTATAATGTATATTTTCAAGACCTCCTGGGGAAATTTATAGTTCACCCACACGCAGATGGTTCCAGTAAAGTACCAATTCTGAAAATTGTTTCACACGACATAAATCTCATCTGAAATTAAATACAAATATTAATATTTGATATATATGGTAAAGAATATAACGAAATTGTTTCATGAAGTATATGAAAAAAAAATGAAGCTAATTGTAGTGGAACAAAAGCAAAATAAGAAATGTAATTCTCAATAGTATATTTCATTTTTTCTCTCGTTTGATGCAGTTACTTAGTTTGTCATTTGGAATTACTGACAAAGTATAATTGATAAGTACTGGCTGGGCGCGTGTGTTTGTGGTATTTAACTTTGAGAAAAAGACAACATGACGACTATACATATCAACCCTTTTTCTGAAATTAGGGTTCGTGTAGTGTCGTGATGACGAGGGAGGTAATGGATGATCGAGTAGCACATGTGTGTGCGGTATATACATTCAACAGTAAATTTGTAAATGACTAAGAGAGAAGGAGAGCGAGTGAAAGAGGGCTGTCTCGTGGCGCGCGACAATGACAGGCCATCAGCTTGGAGGGTCTCGTGCAGAAGATGTTAATCTCCATAATGGAATATTACTCGGGAATATATGTAAGAGTCCACACACCCCTTTTTGGAGGCTGGCTTCTGTAACCATTGTAAAATGAACCGTTTCTTCTACACGTTAGGTATATTCGATCGTGATTAGACATTCCCCTCATATTGTTTTCTTTTTTTCTTTCTTCCATTCTTTGTGGATACCATGTATTTACGTACTACCACCCTCCACTGGACAATAAGTAACCACCAACCCACCAGTCAGTCAGTCACTTTACTTCATGTACATGTTGCAGTGAGATAACCAAATGTATAATTTGATCAACTCCCTAGGTAATTTATTAAATTATAAGTAGTGTTATTTCTCGAAAAAAAAATGAAAAATTTGATCGAATCCCTCAACTATTTCAGTAAAAAGATGAAATGAATAATCGCACAGCTCTATTTTATGCCACAAATCAGCTATTTCTTTTAGTTTCGAATAAATAACTTGTGTTTCAATGATTATTGATGCATTACCTACTGTACAATTGATATTGTTTATCAAATAAATATTTTCGCTATCTAAACAATATTATTTCATATACTAGTGAAACAGTTTAGGGATTTTTCGTTATTTCATTGCGACTTTTATACTCCACTGCATTTTTTTCATTACGCAAAAGCATACCTTTGTGAAATGAAGTAATAATAAAATTCATTCAACTCCCTAGAATGCATTTAATAATATTTTACTATATTTAATTATTATATTTAACAATTTTTCCCTTCATTTGTAACTGTATTTCAATGGTACATTTATTTATTTCAACTCAACTGTAAGATTTTCTGCTGTTTGTGCACAGGAGTTGATTGAAGAAGATTGAAAGTAAAAGAAATATTCAATTAAGGAGGAAGAAAATTGTTCAACCCTATTTTTTTTTTCTTTTGACGATTATAATTAGAACTCTCAACCGCGAAACTTGTTTCTCGTTTGAAAAGTACTCTTTACATCAAGGCAAAATGTCGAGGGTGCTATACAATATACTGTATACTATTCTGCACCCCCTCGACCCCATTGATTCTTGCATGAAGTACGCAAAGGGGTGTTGTTCCTCAATCATGTTGGCATAAAAGTAAATACATGTGCATACACACACACATATATATATATATATGAATGATAATAATCTAAAAGGTCCATCGCGCTATAAAGAAATCGTAAAACGATCGCGCTTGTGGTGCATTTATGTTCTTTCGTTTCTTTTCTTTTCTTTTATTATTCATTCTTTATATTTCCGGTGCACTCAAACTGTGGCGACTGCATGGAAATAAACAATTTTTTCAGCTATTTATTTGTATATATAATAATACAATGAACTGGTAATGTATTTGCTACCAGGAAAGCATACAAATAAACAGAGCTTGTATGTTTAAGTATATATATTTATAATATATCATACAGAGGGAAAACTGAAAACTGAGTGAATATGCCACTGCAGGGCTTTTACAACACTGCCATAATTTTCTTTTTCCATCTGTTTGAGCAATGTAATCTGATGTATTGATCATCAGGTGCAGACAAACGTGTTGTGATCAAGGGTTAAATAAATGAGAGAATAGAATCAAACACCACCAGAAAATAATATATAAAAAAATAAATAAAAACAATGTTTAAATGTAAAATAAAAGTAGCAACTAACAATAATTGTAATGTTTTAACTATCCTAACCTATTTTGTATTCAATATTTTACAGATATAACTATTGTAAAAATCGGATTACAACGAGAATAGATGGAATTAATAAACCGTTTTGATTTGGCCACGGACCCAAGCAATAATAAATAAAGCCAATGAATATAATATCGGGGTATACCTATCAAAAAAAAAAAAAAAAGGGTGTTCAGAGAGAGAAAAATTGCTGGGTCCAATAGACACATTATCGTCTGTGTAAATCGGCACGCTCAGTAATCTCGATCATGTGTTCACACTCTAACCGTTGAAAATTCATAATCGAATCCGACCTTTTTTTTTTATTATTATTTCCTTTATACACTTCAACCCTTAATATACCTTTTCGTGCCATTTCCACCATACACATAAACCCTACCACTCTTGCCACTCTCTCTATTTCCACGATCAACTAAACATGCATACACAAACACATGAAGGGATTGAAGTGGCATTAATATTAGCCAGATCCTTGTGTATATATATATATATATATATATCATATAATTGTATACCTGAATGGACTCTCGTGCGGAAAAAAATGCTTGTAAATCCGTTTCGATACGATCACATTTTTGTGATGTACAATAAATTCACAAATATTTTCTGCTCTTTTTATCATATTTTATTGACTTTGATAAATCCAATTTCCCATCCAATAACCCATCAATGACATTTCCGTTTGATTCCTTATTCGATGCATTGAAATACCTGTAAGAAAATAAATTTCGTTATAAAACTATGGAATATACTTGTGAATAGTAAAGGACATAAACCAACTGCCACAATATAATAAAATATCAATAAATCTAATCTGACAATTGATCTATATCAGTGGTACACCCTTTAATGCTTTTATTTTTACCATGTGGTCAAAGGTCAATGGGACTTGTAATCCTATATATAATCACGTGGCACATTCGATACGTTTTGTTATGTATTGTACGACTCTAGTTATATACAGTAGCAGGAAATGACACGATAGTGGGTGGAGCATGTGTTCTTGTTATTATATACATTGATTATAATTGAGGTATGTATTCAGCAATGAAAGGGGCTTGTGAAAAATAAAATGAATCAGGGCTGTATCACCTGCCTCCTCAAATGTAAATTAGGTATCTGTGTTACGATATATATTTTTTTTATATATGTAGGTATGTGTGCATATATTATATTGAACATGTGTGAGTATAAACCTTACGAAAAATATAGATTGAAAATGTAAAGTTGGATATGGCAATGATGAATATGCAATTTTATTAACGGACCGACACGATCGAATGGTTTTGATGGTCACCCTCTCGCACACTACGAATCCCCACTTGAACTCGTTATCATCAACTATTTTTATATATACTGTTGAATATATTAGCAAATGTATATAGAACAGTGGCATAATTAAATTGTGAATAAATAATTTACCAATTTGATGTGTTTACATTTTATCATTTCGTCGAGTTGTATAAATTATTATTTGATTGCATATTTAATTTTGTATCCAACATTAATGGTTTGTATATTTATCCCATTTATCCATTCACTCGTTGATTTCACCATTTTCTCCTAAAACTTTATAAATTAATGATTAAATAATAAATTAATGTTATTATCTTACGGTTATTTTATATGATTAACATAACAGTACATATTTGCTTACATTTGTTCATCCATTTGCATTTGTAATATCTTGTGAATAAAAAAAGATTATACAAAAGAGTGTTTGTAGAAAAATATGATAAAAAAATACGAAACCCTTAGGGAGAGTATTTTTTTTCTTTTTTTTTTTTTTCTATAACAACGGATAATACTTAACCCTCAATTGAAAAAGGTTGAGCACGAAAAGGAATTTTGCATGATGAAAAACAAGATGTGGCACCATCGACACAGTTCATTAGGCCAAGTGAAGAAGAAAACAGAAGTGGTGAAATACGATGAGAAATTTACACGAAGATTTATATGGGACTGAATATAAAACATAATAAAAAGAAATATATATATATATATATATATTATATTTACGAGACGACGCTTCTCTATATCAGAGAATAAAATTTGTGCTCGGTTGAACGATTCCAGAATAGTAGGGCGCGATAATGGCAGATTTATATACGATTTTATATCTATTGGGGCGACCCTTTACTCTCCCGTTGCCTCTGAAAAATACCTTTGGGATACAATAACGAAGAATCTAACAAGAAATCAATAAATATTATGAGTTCTTTTCCTATTCTTGTCACATTCTCTACCAAGTATTTATATACCACTCCAAACACTCATATTTACCACAATATATAATATTATGTAACTATTATATACTAAACATGAAAATTAACAAACTATCGTGAAAATAAAATTGAATTTGATGCAGTTACTGGTAAATGTATATCCAGGTGGTCAACTATTCCCCCAATTCTATACAACTAAATGACTTTAATTCTCAAAATATATTTTCACACTTTCAAATTGATTTCTATTTTAATGGTTAATACATTCAGTAATAAATGAACGATCGTATTCATTATCATTCTGCACGCGGACGATTTCTATAAAAATATTTACAAATATATAACTGCAATAATCGTTGTGATATAAATAACAAATAATAATGAGACACTGGCACACGAGTGTCAATGTTGGTGCGAAGGGACATATACAATATAATAGATTGGTATGCAACCACGTGCGCACGATTGTCCTCGTTATGTTCAATCATTCCCATTTCTCAGTGGCTTTGGTTCTCACTCAACTGAATTCCAAGTCCGCCCATAGACATTGAAACCCGTTTCGTTGACTCGTCTCCATGAATACATGCCAACAACCCTCTTTCTTCATACACATACACATATTATTATATAAAATATAATCGCTTTGCAATATAAATGCATCATATATATACATATCCATAAATATAATCTTATTTTAATTTAAATCACATGCAAATCAACAAGTTTCTCAGTATAATTGTTCTTCTATGCATTAAATCATGTTCAATATTATTTGCAAGAGATTTTCTATGGTAATTGATTTTAATTACGTGTATAAGAATATGTTTCCAATAAATACTAACTGATTTTTTGAAATAGAAACTAAAGTGCAGGATAAAAATAACGTGCAATTGTGTTTACACATTTGTATGTTGAAGAGAAATAAATGCCGCGGAAACGTTAATGGTCACATGACGGACGTGGGAACCTGTCATAGATTTTTCTCTCTTTCTGCTCGTCACATTGCAATAAGGTAGGGTGAAACGGGGAGAAAAAATGAAAAAAAAAAAAAAAAAAAAACAGGGTGAGAATAGAAGCAAGAGGTTTGACAACAAGACCAGAAAAAAAAACGGATATAGAACGTGCGTACAAGAGGAATGGATATATATTTATAGAAGCATTATATATATGTGCAAGTGACCCCTTTTGCCAATGGTGAAACCTATATGTTTATACGCAAGACGAAATGATCCTTTAATATTACACAGTTATGAATACTAATAATAAATATATTCCGAATGAGAAATATACGATATAGCAATAGATGTTTATAATGCAAAACTTTCGTATTCTCTTATTTCTATTCAATGTATTAATAATTATTATTATGAATATTCGTTTTTGTTCTTGTACTCCGGTCCATTGTCTCGGCTGCAAGTCCACCATCTCATCGAATACCGGAATATGTGTATTTATTTTCAAATTGGACGTATTCATGATGACAATGGCGTATGTAAATTTCGAGTACCTAAAAAGAGAATAAAAAATGAATTCTTGTGTTAAATTTTGTCGTCTTGAATTTAGCAGGACCCAATTGAGTATTGACTGAAGTGTGAAGTGTATACAAACTGTCGGCGACAGACCTCTAAGTGTGGACAACGGTGGACGACAAGTCATTGTGTC